>JAUTBS010065889.1:0-13409 GCA_032361285.1 Aequorea victoria
TTATTATTTTCAAAAGAAAATTAGAAATGAGAAATTTCTCATTTCTCACTAAAACATTTTCCATTTTTTGAAGGATAGCTTCTAAAAACACTTTTTTAGTTGAAATCAAATGCAAAAGAACTTTGTCCAGAGTCGAGCTGAACCAGCTTCTTCTCCTTCTTGGGCAGCGGCCCTTGCAGGTTCATACTTAAAAAAATAGGAACCAAATGTAATTATGTGAAAATACAAATTTTCTTATTTTTTTGTGAAAATATAATATTTCTCATTTTAATTTTTTTTTCTTCAAATTTTCTTTGTTCAATATGAATCTTGTTTTATAAATTTCTATAATTAGTTTCTAAAAATATAAATATTATTAAAATCTAAAAATGCAAATAACAGAGAGGTGCACTCTCTCTTTTACTTTCTCTCTTCTCTTGCACGATGTCACGCTCCCTATCTACTCTTTCTCTATGCTCTCTCTCCTGTATATGCTAGCAATATCACACGCAATGCGTGTAGGGAAAATTTGTGTAATTTTTGTAAATAATATTATTTTTTATATTTTTTTACATTTAAGAAATAATTTTAAAAATTAAATATTGAGTTGATTTCAATTTCTTATTTACACCAATTAAGTGTTATATTTTAACAGTAGTATAAATTTTTCAACTTTGATAGTAGGATGAGAGAGAGAGAGAGAGAGAATAAGCTCTCTTCCATGCTATTTCCCTTCTATACTCCTCAACAGTATATATTATGAGCTTACAATAGACCTACAACGATAATTCAAAAATATTTATTTTGTAAATTTTATAAAGAAAATCATCTATACAAAAATTTAATTTTATCATATATAGATAAAATATATAAAAAAAATTACATTTTATTTTACAAAATGATCTATTTTTTCGTTTGAAATTAGTCTATTTTGTAAAATAAAAATATAATTTATTTATGTATATATCAATATCCAATCAAACTGAACTTTTATATGAATGATATTTTTTGTAAGATCTATGAGATGAACACTTCAGATCATCATTGTGGGTGCTCTCTAAACTCACAAAATAAAATTTCAAAAGGTATGGAGAGTAAAATGTGTTGAGGAAATAGCTCTAATGGGTTGACCTGATAGTTAAGGCCTGAAACTTGGGTGTTTGCTTTTTTTAAGATTTGAGATTCGAAATGTAAATTTTTCTGAGGTTAGTTCGTACAGAATTTTGTCTCAATTTTAATTGAGTTTCGCTAGTTGATAGTGAAATTGATCTTTTAAAAATTAGTTAAATTATACGTAAATTAAGTCGACACCCTAAAATATTTAAAAAAGTGTATTGAGGAAAGCTTTAAAAAAAGAAAAAAAGAGAGAGTGACCCTTCGGGTTGTTTGTACCAAATGCTATATGGTAAGCTCAGAAGCTCGTGGGTTACTTGATAGACATCATACCCAAATGAATTGACAGTTCTCATTTCTCTGCTCATTTAAATCAAATGTTTATGAGACGTCTTTATCACGCAATACTAAAACATTAGATTAAAGTTCAATGCACCAGAAATATTGCATATAATCTCAAATGGTCCTACCAAAATATTGAGGAATGAAACAAAACTCAGTGATTTCATTCGAATCGGGTGATGACCGTCCCGATGGTGAAAATATAGAGGGGGCGTTCAAATCCTGCAGGGGCTAAGGGCGCCGTCCGAACGGCGATGGCGACGTAAAGTGGTGTTCGGACGAAACTTAAGCTTCGTCTGGACGGAAGTCGTTCAGAGGCATACGTATTAAGGTTTCTCAACCAAATTTCAGTGCCCATATATATAATAAACTCTCAGTAGCAGCAGTCATCATCAACACAGAGAATACCACAGTCGAGAGAGAACTTTGATTTTGTATTCTATTCTTCTTCATCTCAGTTTCTTCTTCTTCTTGTTGAAGAATAGTTGTAATTCTCCGATCATCTTCTTGATCATATAGTGAAAGAGTGTGAGTCCGTGAACGTAGACACGGTTTGTCGAACCACATATATTGTGTGTCGTGTATGATTACTTGTGATTGTTATTATTCTTTTTTTTTATCCGTTGTTTGATAATCTTGGATCCGTAGACTAATTGAATCAACCATTTTTAATCCCAACAAAACTTTCCTCATAAAATTAGATGCATATCATATGACTTTGAATGGAGCCAACAGAATAAAATGGATCTTCCTAGCCAACTCCAAGTCATTTGCTACGTACGAATGATTTTTTATATTTCTTAGGAGATCTTAGTCCTTTTTTATAATTTTTTTATCAGGAGTAGAAAACAAGGATTGACAAGGTGGAGCATGGCTTGCCCTGGGTACGGAATCAACATATTGAGGAGATGACCTTCTAGATAGTTGTGCTTAAAACTATAAATTATAGTACAACATCAGCTTACCTTACCAATTGCCTGCCATGTCTCCTTTGTAAACATCTCTTTGGACCCTTCCTCCACCACCGTCCTTTGTAAAGTCAATTGTTTCATCTATCTTGAGTTGAAATTGGTACAATCCAATTTGCAGAGTTGTAGTCAGAAATATTAGAATCTAACAGTCTGTAGAATAATAGAATCCTCATTACATGCATCCAAGATAACCTGTTCATAATACAGAAACAATTTTACGAGTTAAGTTCATTAGGTTCTAATGCTAAGGTAGTTGTAGAAATTGATGCAGCACATTACTAAAAAAACCCATTATTTCTTATCCCCATTGTAAGGCTATCCTATGAGAGAACATCGAAACTCAAGAAAGGCATAGATAAATTATTCAGTTGTTGTGAATTGAACTTATTTTAATTCGTTCACGGATCGAGATTTATCAAATAATTAATAAAAAAAAAATAATCGCAAGAACGATAGCAATCACACAATACACAATATATGTGGTTCGACAAATCGTGCTTACGTCCACGGACTCACACTCTTTCAATATGATCAAAAAGAAGAAGGAGATTATAAGTTTTCTAGGCTAAAAAAACTAGAAGAATTTGAGAGAAAATAATGTTTCACTTAAGGGCTAGGGTTTTACAATTGATAGATTATATAGGAGAGGCAAGAAATTAGGTCAAGATGTTGCAATCGCGCGCCTCTGCCGTTCTTTGTCCGGACGCTACCTTTTAAGAATTTTTTCCTCGCCTCGGCCGTCTGAATGGCCTTGGCCCCTGTACAGATAGAAATTCTACAGGGTGATACACCGTCTCGGCTGATCACTGTTCAGACGACACTTAGCCTCGTTCGAACGAAAGTTTTGCAGACACTTTGAACCCCATCTATTTGACAATGTTCGGACAGCCATCAGTCCCGTTCGGACGAAACCCTTGATTTTTTCTTCACACTCAACAATCTGTCACTTGAAGTAAAATCTCTCTAAGTTTTTCATCAACCTGAGACATCCGTCACCTTCAACACTGATCACAGGAGAAATTTGTGTGTGAGCCATTCTCCCCGTCTTCTAAGCCAGAAGACCGACTGAAACTGAACAAGTCTTTAACTTCTTCACTGTCTCCACTTTGGTGAATATGTCTGCAGAATTTTCACTAGTGTCGATATTCTTTGACTCGAACTGAACCTCCTCCAGCATAGATCGAATAAAATGGTAATTGATGTCAATGTGCTTAATTCTCGAATGAAAGGCTTAGTTCTTTACAAGATGAATCATACTTTGATTGTCGTTGTATAAACGACAACTGTCCTGTCCTTTGGCCAACTCTTTCATGAAAATTTTCAACCATACAAGTTTCTTGCACGCTTTTGTAACTGTCACATATTCTACCTCTGTAGTGGAGATAGTCATGATCTTCTCTAGTCGAAAAATCCAACTGATCATTGCACTGCTCAAAGTAAACACGTATCCTGTCGTGCTTTTTCTGTTGTTAATGCTATCAATGTCAGTTGCTAAGTCTGAGTCGATATAGCCTTACAATCTCATGTCTTATTCGTCATAACATAGTGAATGTTCTAAAGTACTTCTCAGATACCTCAGAATCTACTTCACAGCTTCCCAATGGTCCTTGCGTGGATTTACCATGAACCTGTTCACTAGTTTCACTGCATGTGCAATGTCTGGCCTAGTATAGGTCATAGCATACATAAAACTATCCACTGCAGATGCATAGAGTACCTTAACCATGTGCTCTTACTCTTTACCACTGATTGCCCCTTGTTCTTTTGAAAGCCTGAAGTGGCTTTCCAAATGTGTGTCAACTGGTTTGACACCATCCATGTTGAACATTTTCAACACCTTTTCCACGTACTCTCACTATGAAAGGTTCAACTGTCTCTTTGCCCCATCTCGCCTGATTCACATCTCTAAGATTCGTTTTGCTGCTCCCAAATTCTTCATTACAAATTCACTAGACAACTGTGCTTTGAGATTTTTTATCTCAACCATGTTTGACCCTGCAACAAGCATGTCATTAACGTATAACAACAATATAAATTTTTTTTTACATAGCAACAATGATCCTCACGACATCTACTGAACTCAGTTCTTGTCATGAAATTATCAAACTTCTTATACCACTGTTCAGGTACCTATTTCAGACCATACAGACTATTCTTCAACTTGCAAATCTGTTCCTCATTACCTTTTACAAAAAATCTCTTTAGCTACTTCATATAAATATATTTCTCCAATTTATCGTGGAGGAAGACAGTTTTAACATTTAATTATTCTAAGCTTTGATACTAATTGTTGTGGATTGAATATATTTTAATTCGTCCACGGATCGAGATTTATCAAATAATTAACAAAAAGAAATAAGCACAAGAATGATAGCAATCACACAACACACAATATACGTAGTTCGACAAATTGTACCTATGTCTACGGGCTCACACTCTTTCAATATGATCAATAAGAAAAAGAAGATTACAAGTTTTATAGTCTAAGAAAACTAGAAGAATTTCATAGGAAATAATGTTTTATTAACGGAATAGGGTTTTGAAATTGATAGATTATATAAGAAAGGCAAGAAATTAGGTCAAGAAGGAGCAATCGCGTGCCTCTGCCGTTTTTCATCCAAACAGAGTTAGTCACCGTCCGAACGTGACTTTTCGAGAGTCCTTTCCTTTCTTCGGCCGTTCGGACGACCTTGGCTCTCGTTCGGACAAAAGTTTTGCAAGGCGATACACCCTCTCGGTTGATCATCATTCGGACGGCACTTGGCCCCTGTCTGGACGAAAGTTCTGCAGACACTTTGAACCCCCTCTGCTTGACAATGTTCGGACAACTATCACCCTCATCCAGACAAAACTCCTGATTTTGTCTTCATACTCTACAGAGGGTGTTTCCCCCCTTTCTTATTTGTTATATAATATACATATATATATATATAATCTAACATATGGGGCGTTGCCTCCTTTTTGTGTTATATCATCAATTTAAACATAGTTACGTATATACGTTTAACAGAGGAACAACACAGCAAGAAACAGAGCATCTCGCTGTGAGCGCAACAAGGATCGAGCTGCAACGCAGATCGGTGGGAGCTAGGCGCGGCGCAGGGACGACCGCCAGCAGCGGTGGCGCCAAGTGGTGAGATGACGTAACAGAGGCATTATATATTTATATATATATATATACATATATATATATAAACACTACTACAATATTGCTTAAAGATCTTGCTTCAAAATTTAAAAAGAATTCAATTTTTATAAAAACGAGATAAAAAACTATTAGTAAAAGTTTTAATCTCACTTTTAAAATTAACTAAGATGTTAAATATTATTTATCTCAGTGATGATAAAAAACAAGATTAATTTTAGAATTTGTTATTCCGGTTTCAGAAACAACGAGATTGTTAGCTTAATCACTCTCTCGATCTCAATGTAAACCGTTCTCTCCCCCTCCCTCTCTCTCGATCTCATCCCCTCCCTCTCTGTCGACGATTGAGAAGTAATGTCACATCCCACTCTCCAGAGGGTAATTCAACCTGTTCAGAGTGGTGCTATGTCATCTATTCTCCGTAAAATCTTATATAAAAGATTATCCAACAAAATTAAAACCATCAATTAAGCTTCAACCAAACATCTACTAAGGAAGACTCCAATCCATACATACATTACCATGCAACATACAATCAGCGGAAAACTTAAATCTAACCATAAGACAATAATCTACGAAACACCCGTACAATATATATATATACAAACCAATAGAATACTACACATCAGGTCTTCATCTCACAACTGATCCTTCACTTGGCATTATGGATCAACATCTACCCCAAGCTATAATCTGCAACTACAAAGGTAACAGGAGAGTAGACTTAGCATCATAATCAAGAGCATACGACAGTAGAGTATAATCATGCAAGTTTTCATATAGAAATAATATTTTAGTTTAAACCACCCACGCATGAGGAAAACACACTCATGATCCGGCTCACTAACCAACACATATGGTTTATCAGAAACCCTCATACTTTTACACACGGTCCAACGACCACCCAAAAGATTTAACCAGGCTTTATAAATCTTTAACACACACGGCCCTACGGTCAAACATCCATAATATGTAAAAAATTTCAAACCTAGTCCTACGGCCCAAGTTATGTTCATGATGAAACATACGTAAACACACAACTAAAACCGGCCCAACGGCACATATAAAACACCATGATATTTATGAATTATAACCGGCCCAATGGCCCAACATAGCTTAAAAGCTTCAACCGGCACAAGGCCCATAACCTATTTAGAAAATATTATTATATTTCTAAACTCAAGGTTTAATAGCCAAACATGCAAATGCTTAATATCAATACATGCGTGCTCACTAGCACACCCACATATAACACGTCATCTAGTGGCCAAGTAGTCGTTTAACCTCACGACTAGAAATTTTGATAGTACTATTGCCTTACTACAACACTTCTATTTTTGAGTGACGTAAAGGAGGGCCACTCAATATATAACACCAGTGGTAAGTGTATCCACCCACAACTGAGCTTTGTTCAGTATTGAACCTACACCTTCTTAGGGGCAATGCCTTTAAGGCTATCCAACACCCACAAAAGGATAAGCCTTTAAGGCCATACAACACCCACATAAAGGGAAATGCCATGGCTACTATTCACCCACACAAGGGGCTACCCGGGATGGTTACCTGTATAACTTGGCAATTTTCGGCAAAATGATATATACATTGGTATAAAAAATATCTCCACACACATGCAACCAACTCATGCTCACACTTTTATAAGAGAAACTACTTTTCTACCATACAAGCAATGCATGCTCACACTCTTTATAAAAAAAGAGAAAAATATAATACATTTAATCAACACGAGCCACACATGCTCATAACATATTTTACACAAAGCTCTTTGTTAAATATGGGAAATGCATAGCACCATGCATACAAGAAAACATGCCCACAAATGTATATAAAGTACTTCAAAACATGTTAATCAATATGAATAAGGTAGTCACTCTCACCTGATATCTGTATCATAAGAATCACCTCACAGAACTGGAGACGTCGCGCCACCGTCCACGACCATCATCCGGGACCTAGATACAACATAATTCCTGAATGAATATCAACTCATAACTCATATGAATCCTAAGATACTATTTATTAGATCACATGATCCTCCTATGATCCACCGTTCTACTTGGAATATCACATCTTTTATTATTAAAGTCTCCCATCTTATAACATTTGGTGAATCCATATTATCATCTTAAACCTTTATAAACAATTCTGTTAAGGTTTCAGTGGTTAGATAGGGTCATAACCTATAACTTTTATGAAGAAATCTACGGCCAAAAGGGTCCACAAACACCCCAAAACACTGCTGGAATAGAAACATTTTTTCCTATTTGAGTCGACTCAGACCCTCAACGAGTCGACTCACAGGATTTGGGTCGACTCACCACTCTATCGGGTCAACTCAAAAGGCTTGCTGGGAGGTTTGGGTCGATGTCAGGACTGAGACAACTCGACTCACGCACATTAGCTGGGGTTGAGTCGATACACCCCACACTTGGGTCGACTTAACAATAGAGAAACTAGGCTTGGGTTGAGGCAAGGATCGACATGCCTCAGCTCACGCGCACTGGGTGCCAACCTGGGTCGACACACATGTAGGGGCTGAGGTTGGGTCGACACGTACACCACCTGGGTCGACTCATCTCCCCGCCAATTAAAACTACCGAGAGCTAAAACCACCTTAGTCGACACCCACCAACTCTTGGGTCGACTCACATGCAGGGCCTAGGCTTGAGTCCACATCCATGCAATTTATGTTGACTCAAACTCCTTCCTGTTACAATTCCCGAGAGCTAATCATGAGTGAGTCAACACCCATCATGCTTGGGTCGACTCACGCTCATGCATAAACGGTACTCTATTTCTCAGACACACTGTTCCAAGGTTCCGTTTGGGGGAAAATGTATTTTTAGGTCTAATACTCTTTGGGTACACTACAACCATCCTCTTCCTCCCTCAATCCCCAAACATAAACAACTCTAAAACCTCCAAAAGGTCATCTATTGAGATTATTAACACTTTAAACTCCACATTTCCTCTATTGATGAACCCTAAGATGGATACAAGAAAATCCATCTAAATGCATGGACTACCAACTCAAAATACAACAAGGGGTTTTCTTTCTCCAACTAAGAAGAGACCAGAACTTTACCTTTCAAGGAAGATCGCAGCTCCTTCATCCATCTATTCCTTCTCACCGGGTCTTGAACATTCGAGACCCACCTCTGAAGATGTT
Source organism: Aequorea victoria (assembly GCA_032361285.1). Classification (NCBI taxonomy): domain Eukaryota; kingdom Metazoa; phylum Cnidaria; class Hydrozoa; order Leptothecata; family Aequoreidae; genus Aequorea; species Aequorea victoria. The sequence continues at coordinate 8,738 of JAUTBS010065889.1, forward strand.
GGGACATCTTCCACGGCTCTACAGATCTCTTTCTCCTTTTTTCCCCTCTCTCAGAACAGGTGTGAGGTTTCTTCTCACTCTTTACATCTCCATCATCTTCCCTCCATGAATTTCCTCAACCTTTCTTTTTTATTTCTCTCATTCTCTCTCGAGAACACAGATATTTTGGGAGCAACAACACTGAGACACTCCCCATTAGAAGTGATGGTCTCCCAGAATGATGGGACAACTAAGGACATTGGGGGTTTAATCCCCTACAACAGTCTCTCCCTTCTAACATCCCAACAATTCATCTTAGCCCTCCAAATACATCCTGATATTAGATTAAAACATCTTTGCACTAAAAATGCATTTTAGTCCTTCTTGGCTTGTGATTTAAGAATCAATCTTTATTAATATTTTAAATAATAAATTAATTGGGTCCTTTTTATATTTATATTATTAATCTCATCCTTCACCTCATCCATAATCCAAACAAAGCCTCTCATTGGCTTTACACCGAATTAATTATCTTTTAATATTTTCTTTTGAAAATATGGGATATTACAGTATTCCTTGGACTCTTGGACTCGCATGGAGGCTCTTTTGACGTTGCTGATGTATGCATTCATCATCAAAAAGCTTGTGGAACTGGCCTGCGTTTGATTTAGTCAAAATTGGGGTGTCTACACTCAACACCACATAATCATCATCTTTTTGTCATGGGTTATATACGTGAGCAAAGAGTCAATAGAATGCTCTTAGATGGTGGGTTAGCAGTCAACATTTTGTCTCTTTGTATAATGAAGAAACTTGGCATCACTACAGATGAGCTTTCTCATAGCTATCTCATGATCCAAGCCTTTAATTATGGAGGGAAAATAGCCATTGGAGTAATTTACTTAGAGTTTCTAATTGATGATATGACATCAAGTGCATTGCTTCATGTCATTGATGCAAAGACTTCCTACAATGTGTTGCTAGGGCGACCATGGCTCCATGAAAGTGGTGTTGTTCTATCGACCCTCCATCAGTGTTTTAAGTATTGTTAGAATGGCATCGTAAAAAGGGTCACAGGTGATGTAAAACCCTTCATTAAAGTTGAATCACACTTTACTAATGCCAAATTCTACTTAACAAATATTATGATAAAGGAATTATAGCCGGGTGCTTCATTCTCAAATTATAAACTTCAGAAAGGCATCAACCACTAAGGTAGCAAGGATGCTAGTCCTACAAGAAAACGGAAGAGAAAGACCAAAGTGCCAAAAGTAGTGTTGATGATAAATCAGAAGAGAAATTCACCTCAGTGCTTCGTTATGCAGCCAAATCAAAGAAAAATAGATTCAGACTTTAAAGGCTTAACTCTTACTGTTACTAACCATGCAGAAATAAGACTCACTGCACCACTGAAAGGATTTGTTCGACCAATCCAAGGTCCTAAAGTAGGGCATGATGATTCTCCTCCAAAATGAACTGAAGAGGGCTTCAATCCAATCGCCTATAAACTTTTGGAAAAAGCTGGACATAATCTTCAAAGGTTATCTACTTTAGAAAAACTCTTACCTGAAGTAACTGGTAAAACGGTTCATAATTTGAATTCAACTCAAAATATGCTTAGACAAAGAGGGTATGCAGTTCAAGATTCCAAAGCACGGTTCAGATATACTCCACCTACACTTGTTCATTTTGTCATAAAAAGTCAAACAATTATCACATTACTGCTGAGGAATATGATGCATCAACGTTAGATGAATCATCTATCTTTGATCGCTTGGGTAATGTAAGAGCAAAAGGTTCAGCTTCTGACAAAGATGATGTGCCAGCAAATAAGAAGTCATCTGTCTTCAATCGTTTGGGTGACGTAAAAGCAAGGCGTTCAATTTTTGATCGATTGGGGGCACCAAATGAAGTTTCTTCAATAACCATTCTGCAAAAACTTGCTCATAGCAGATTGAGAATGCCTGAAATTGATAATAAGTTGACCTCCGAATGACATGATGCTATTATTTTAAAAGATGATAGAGAATTCAGAAGAAAAATATCGTCTTGTATGAAGTGAGGTACCACTCTGATTATAGATGTCGATGAAAGTGAGACGGGAGATGGTAGTCGTCACCAGAGATTCTCGTGAGAAATTTAGCATTGCAACTGATGCAGAAGATCTTGCTACTTCTTACCATATCAGTGCAAACACTAACAAGATTCAAGTAGAGAAAGACGCTGAAGAAGCTCCTCCTATGTTTGAATAAGGCATTAAATCCACTGTCGACGATCTTAAAAAGATCAGTCTAGACTGACCTGATGATCCACGACCAATCTACATCAGTGCTCTTGTCATGCTCAAGGAATAAAATGCTTATGTCGAGCTTTTCTAGGAATACAAAGATGTCTTTGCTTAGAGTTATAAAGAGATGCTAGGGCTAGACACTAAGGTAGTTGTTCATAATTTGGCGGTGAAGCACGGGGTCCGACCAGTTAAGTAAGCTCAGCAGTGCTTTCAACTAGAACTTATACCCAAAATTGAAGCAGAACCCAACAAACTTATTGAAGCTAGTTTTATTCGAGAAGTCAAGTACCTAACATGAACTTCAAGTACTGTCCCTGTCAAAAAGAAAATTAGACAAATTCGAATCTGTGTTGACTTTCAGGATCTTAATAATGCATGTACTAAAGATGAATTTCTGCTTTCGATAACCGAGCTCATGATTAATGCTACCATCGGACATAAAGCTTTGTCCTTTATTGATGGTTCTTTTGGTTACAATCAAATTCATATGGCGCCGCAAGATGAAGAGTTGACAGCCTTTCATACACCAAAAGGTATCTACTATTACAAAGTAATACCCTTTGGATTGAAGAATGCAAGCACTACATACCAAAATGCAATGCAAAAAATCTTCGATGACATGCTGCACAAAATTGTCGAGTGTTGCGTCGATGATTTGGTAGTAAAGACAAGAAATAAAGATTACCATCTTGAGGATTTGAGATAAGTTTTTGAACGATTGCGTCGATACCAACTCAAGATGAACCTTTTAATGTGTGCATTTAGCGTCACATCTAGAATATTTCTTGGATTCATTGTGCGTCATCGTGGCATAAAAATTGACCAGTCTAAAATTGATGCAATTCTGAAAATGCCCGAACCTCGAAACATTCACGAGCTTAAAAGTTTACAAGAACGATTGGCTTATGTTTGTTGATTCATATCAAATCTAATTGGTCGTTGTCAACCATTTAGTCGCCTTATGAAGAAAGGAACTCCTTTTGAATGGGATGAGTCTTGTAACAATGCTTTTAGAAGTATCAAGTCTTATTTGATGAAAGATCCCATTTTGGCTGCTCCTATCCCTACACGACCATTTATCTTGTATATTGTTGCACAAGAATGCTCAATAGGGGCTCTTCTCGCTCAAGAAAATGACAAAGAAAAAGAGAATGCTCTTTACTACTTGAGTTGGATGATAGTTCCTAATGAGTTAAATTACTCGCCGATCAAGAAAATGTGCTTAGCTCTAATTCTTACAATTCAAAAGTCACGACATTATTTTCAGGCCCACACTGTTCGTCTAATCTTCAAGGCCAACCCTGTCAAGTTCATTATGACAAAACCAGTCTTATCTGAAAGATTAGCAAGATGGTCTCTTCTTCTTTAAGAATTTGAAATCATTTATGTATCTCAAAGGACTATTAAAGGACAAGCATTAGCTAACTTTTTGGCTGATCATCCCATCCCTGCTAATTGGGAGATATCAGGAGAATTACCAGATGAAGATATCCTCTTCGTAACGTCCATCATAGAGGATGTATTTTGATGGAGCAGCTCATTGCGATGGTGCTGGAGCTGGTATAGTGTTTGTTACACGAGAAAGGGATGTGCTGCCTTATTCTTTCACTCTTATGCACCATTGCACTAATAATGAAGCCGAATACCAAGCTCTGATTCTTGGTTTGAAGATGGCTGTAGACACAAAGCAATTACAACTCAAGGTATACGGGGATTCAAAGTTTATAATCAATCAAGTCCTTAATACATATGAAGTAAAGAAGCCTGAGTTGATGCCTTACCATAATTATGCAACACGTCTAATCAGATGGCTTGGCGGCGTCACTCTAGGATGCGTACCAAGAAATGAAAATAGATAGGTGGATGCATTTGCAAGGCTTGCATCAACTCTCTCATTACTTGATCAAGAAGCACAAGTTCCAGTCTGTCAAAGATGGATGATCCCTCCAGTCTTCGATGATGAACAAGATGGCGAAGGAAACGCTCATGCTATTTCAGTCTTTAAAATCGAGAAAGAGGATTGATGACAACCACTCATCGATTACTTGCAACATGAAAGATTACCTGATGACCCAAGCAAGAAAATAGACATAAAGCATTGTGCTCCATGATTTCTTTACTACAAAGATACGCTATATCGTTGTTCTTTTGAAGGACTATTTCTTCGTTGTTTAGGTGAGATTGAAGCAATGCAGGCCTTGGAAGAAGCTCATTCTGGCGTATGTGGTGCTCAACAATCAGGCCCTAAACTTCATTTTTGAATCAAAAGAATGAGATATTTCTGACCTACCATGGTTAATGATAACATGGAGTATGCAAAAAGGTGTCAAGCCTGATAATTCAACGTCAACTTCATACATCAACCGTTTGAGCCGCTACATCCGACTATTGCTTCCTGGCCTT
>JAUTBS010066000.1:0-13407 GCA_032361285.1 Aequorea victoria
ATGATAAATATTAAATCTTGTTGTGTGGTTGTCATTAGAATAACCCTAAATATTATATGTATGTCTCTTAACGACCCAAATTTTCAGGGTATTATACCGGGAATCATTTATACGCAACCCAAGTTTGGACTAATAAGAAAATAAAAAAACCCTTATAGAAAAATGTGAAAATATTTATTTAAGAATAAAAAGATAATTAATTTCCACTCAGGAACCGTGCAACACAACATAAGATGGTTGGGACGAAGGAAAGCCTACCTATTTCGGGAAGTGCATGACATAACCTAAGCTATTCGGTACGAATGAAAGCCTACCCACCCCGGGAACCGTTGATACACAAGCCTAGTTGGGATTAATACGAAAATTAAAAAATCATCCTTGAAAAATGTAAAAACATTAAAGATAATTAATTTCTGATCGGGACGAAGGAAAGTCTACCCACTTCAGGAAGCATTTATACGCAACCAATTTTTGAATTAATAAGAAAATAAAAAAACCCTCCTAGAAAAATCTAAAAATGTTTATTTAGGAATAAAAAAATTAATTCTCTTTTGGGAAACGTACAACACAACCTAAGATAGTCAGGACGAAAGAAACCCTACCCATCCCAGGAAGTGAGAGACGTAATCTAAGGTAGTCGGGACGAAGAAAAAGCTATCTACCTCGCAAAGCTTTGATATGCAACCCAAGTTTGGATTAATAAGAAATTAAAAAAACCCTCCTAGAAAAATGATAAAACATTTATTTAGGGACAAAAAGATAATTAATTTTCTCTTAAAAAGCGTGGAACACAACCTAAGATGGTCGGGATGAAGAAACACCAACCCACCTCAGGAAGCGTTAATACGCAAGTCAAGTTTGGATTAATAAGAAAATAAAAAAAATATTCCTAGAAAAACATAAAAATGTTTATCTAGGGACAAAATATAATTAATTTCCACTCGATAACCGTGCAACACAACCTAAGATGATCGCGACGAAGGAAAGTCTACCCATCCCGAGAAGTGTGAGACGTATCCTAAGGTGGTCGGGATGAAGGAAAACCTATCCACCTTGGGAAGCATTGATATGCAACCCAAGTATGGATTAATAGGAAAATAAAAAAAAATTGTCCTAGAAAAATTTAAAAACGTTTATCTAGAGATAAAAGATAATTAATTGCCTCTCGGGAAGCATGAAATACAACCTAAGATGGTCGGGACGAAGGAAAACCTATCCATCCCAGAAAGTGCGAGACGTAACCTAAGGTGGTCAGGACGAAGGAAAACCTACCCAGCTCAGAAAACGTTGATACGCAACGAAAGTTTGGATTAATAAGGAAAAAAAATCATCCTACAAAAATATGAAAAGGTTTATCTAGAGACAAAAAGATAATTAATTCTTTCTCGAGAAGCGTATAACACAACCTAAGATGGTCGGGACAAAGGAAAGCATATCAACCTCGAGTAGCGTTGATACGCAACCCAAGTTTGGATTAACAAAAAAAAATAAAAAAATACTCCTAGAAAAATGTGAAAACATTTATTTTGGGACAAAAAAATAATTAATTCTTTCTCGATAAGCGTGCAACACAATCTAAGACTGTCGGGACGACAAAAAGTTTACCCATCCCGGGAAAGTGCGAGATGTAACCTAAGGTGGTCGGGACGAATGAAAGCTTACCCACCTCAGCAAGCATTGATATGCAACTCAAGTTTGGATTAATAAGAAAATAAAAAAATATTCCCATAAAATCATAAAAACGTTTATCTAGGGATAAAGATAATTAATTTTCTCTTAGGAAGCATGAAACACAACCTAAGATGGTCAAGACCAAGGAAAGCCTACCCATCTCAGGAAATGCGAGACGTAACCTACGGTGGTTGGGACGAAAGAAAGCCTATCCACCTCGATAAGCATTGATACACAACCCAAGATCGGATTAATAAGAAAATAAAAAGATTCTGTAAGAAAAACGAAAAAACATTTTTCTAGGGACAAAAGATAATTAATTCTCTATTCGGAAGCATGCTACACAACCTAAGATGGACGGGATGAAAGAAAGTCTACCGATCCAGAGAAGTACGAGACGTAACCTAAAGTGGTCGCGACGAAAGAAGGCCTACCCACCTTGGAAAGCGTTGATATGCAACCCAAGTTTGAATTAATAAGAAAATAAAAAAATATCCTTAAAAACATAAAAATGTTTACCTAGTGGCAAAGAGAGTTAATTCTCTCTCGAGGAACGTGCAACACAACCTAAGATGGTCGGGACAAAGGAAAATCTACCCATCCCAGGAAGTGCGAGATGTAACCTGAGGTGGTCAGGATGAAGGAAAACCTAACCACCTCCGAAAACGTTGATACGCGCAACCCAAGTTTGGATTAATAAGAAAATAAAAAAATTATCCAAGAAAAATATAAAAACATTTATCTAAGGACAAAAGATAATTAATTTTTGCTCGGAAAGCGTGCAATACAACCTAAGATGGTCGGGACGAAGGAAAGGCTACCCACCTCGGGATGTGTTTATATGCAACCCAAGTTTGGATTAATAAGAAAATAAAAAACTTTCCTAGAAAAATGTGAAAATATTTATTTAAAAATAAAAACATAATTAATTCTTGCTCTGAAATCATGCAACACAACCTAAGATGGTCGGGACGAAGGAAAGCATACCCATTCCATGAAGTGCAAGACGTAACCTAAGATGGTCGGTACGAAGGAAAGACTACACACCCCGGGTGGCATTCATACGCAAGCCTAGTTGGGATCAATAAGAAAAATAAAAAATCCTCCTTGAAAAATGTAAAAATATTTATGTGGGGACAAAAGATAATTAATTCACGCTCGGGAAGCGTGCAACACAACGTAAGATGGTCGGGACGAAAAAAAAGCATACCCAACTCAGGAAGCGTTGATACAAAACCGAGTTTAGATTAATTAGAAAATAAAAGAATGCTTTTAGAAAAATGTAAAAATATTTATCTCGGGACAAAAGATAATTAATTTCCTATCGAGAAACGTGCAACACAACCTAAGATACTCGAGAAGCATTGAAACGCAGCCCAAGTTTGGATTGATAAAAAAATAAAAATAAATCCTCCTAGAAAAATAAAAAAATGTTTATCTAGGAATAAAAAGATAATTAATTCTCTCTCGAGAAGCGTGCAACACAAACTAAGATGGTCGGAACGAAGGAAAACCTACTCACCTCAAAAAGAGTTAATACGCAACCGAAGTTGGATTAACAATAAAATAAAAAAATTCTCCTAGAAAAAATTGAAAACGTTAATCTAGGTACAAAAAGAATTAATTCTCTCTCGGGAAGTGTAAAACAGAACCTAAGATAGTTGGAACGAAAGAAAGCCTACCCATCCCGGAAAGTGTGAGACGTAACCTAAGGTGGTCAGGACGAAGAAAAGCCTACCCACCTAGGGAAGAGTTGATACGCAACCCAAGTTTGGATTAATAAGAAAAAATAAAAACATTCTCCTAGAAAAACTTTAAAACATTTATTTAGGGACAAAGATAATTAATTCACTCTCAGTAAGCGTGCAACATAACCTAAGATTTTTGGGATAATGAAAAGCCTACCCACCTCGGGAATCGTTGATATCCAACGCAAGTTCGGATTAATAAGAAAAATAAAAAAATCATGCTAGAAAAACGTAAAAACATTTATCTAGGATCAAAAGATAATTAAATTCCTCTCAGAAAGCGTGCAACACAACCTAAAATGGTTAAGATGAACGAACACTTACCCATATCGGAAAGTGTTGATACGCAACCCAAGTTTAGATTAAGAAGAAAATAATAAAATCCTCCTAAAAAAACATGGAAACGTTTATCTACGGACAAAGAGAGTTAATTCTCTCTTGGGAAGCATGAAACACAACCTAAGATGGTCAGTGCAAAAGAAAGCCTACCCATCCCAAAAAGTACAAGACGTAACCTAAGGTGGTCGGGACGAAGGAAAGCCTACCCTCCTCGAAAAACATTAATAAACAACCTAAGTTTGGATTAATAAGAAAATAAAAAAATCCCCCAAGAAAAATGTAAAAATGTTTATCTAGGGAGAAAAGATAATTAATTCTTGCTCGGAAAGCATGCAACACCATCTAAGATGGTCGGGACGAAGTAAAGCCTAGCCACCTCGGGAAATGTTGATACGCAACCCAAGTTTTGATTAATGAGAAAATTAAAGAATCCTTCTAGAACAGTGTAAAAATGTTTATCTAGGGATAAAAGATAATTAATTTTCTATCGAGAAACATGCAACACAACCTAAGATAGTCGGAACGAAGAAAAACCTACCCATTCTGGGAAGTGCGACACGTAACCTAAGCTGGTCACGACGAAGGAAAGCCTACCCACCTTAAGAAGAGTTGATACGCAAGTCAAGTTTGGATTAATAGGAAAATTAAAAAATTCTCCCAGAAGAATGTAAAAGCGTTTATGTATGAACAGAAGATAATTAATTCCCGCTAAAAAAGCGTATAGCACAACCTAAGATGGTCGGGGCGAAGGAAAGCCTACCCATCCCGGGAAGTGCAATACGTAACCTAAGGTGGTCGGGATGAACGAAAGCCTATCTACTCGAGAAGCATTGATACGCAACCCAAGTTTGGATTAATAAGAAAATAAAAAAAATCCTCCTAGAAAAACATGAAAATAAAAAGATAATTAATTTTTCTCTCGAGAACCGTGCAACACAACTTAAGATGGTCGAGACGAAGAAAAATCTACCCACATCGGGAAGCGTTGATACGCAACCATAGTTGGAATTTACAAGAAAAAAAATTCTCCTTGAAAAATGTGAAATCTTTTATCGAGTGACAAAAAGATAATTAATTTTCTCTCAGGAAGTGTGCAACACAACCTTAGATGGTCAGGACGAATGAAAGTCTACCCATCCCAGAAAGTGTGAGAACTAACCTAAGGTGGTCGGGACGAAGAAAATCTACCCACGTCGGGAAGCATTGATACACAATCCAAGTCTTGATTAATAAGAAAATAAATTAATTCTCCTAGAATAACTTAAAAACATTTTTCTAGGGATAAAGATAATTAATTCCCTCTCTGTAAGCGTGCAACACAACCTTAGATTGTAGGGACGAAGGAAATCCTACCCACCTCGGGAAGCGTTGATACATAACCCAAGTTCGGATTAAAAAGAAGAAAAAATCCTGGTAGAAAAATGTAAAAATATTTATCTAGGGATGAAAGAAAGTCTAGCCAGCTCGGGAAACTTTGATACGCAACCCAAGTTTGGATTAATTAGCAAATAAAAGAATCCTCCTAGAAAAATATAAAAATATTTATCTAGGGATAAATGATAATTAATTCACTATCGAAAAACGTGCAACACAACCTAGGACGGTCGGGACGAAGGAAAGCTTACTCATTCCGGGAAGTGCGAGATGTAACCTAAGGTGGTCGGGACGAAGGAAATCCTACCCACCTCGAGAATCGTTGATACACAAGCCAAGTTTGGATTAATAAGGAAATTAAGAAATCCTCCTAGAAAAACGTAAAAACATTTATGTAGGAACAAATGATAATTAATTCACGCTCAGGAAGCGTACAACACAACCTATGATGGTCGGGACGAAGGAAAGATTACCCATCCTGAAAAGTACGAGACGTAACCTAAGGTGGTCGGATGAAAGAAAGTCTATCTACCTCGGAAAGCATTGATACACAACCCAAGTTTAAATTAATAAAAAAATAAAAAAAATTACTTCTAGAAAAACAGGAAAACGTTTATCTAGAGATAATAAGATAATTAATTCTCTCTCCAGAAACGTGCAATACAACCTAAGATGGTTAGGACGAAATAAAATCTACCCACCTCGAAAAACGTTGATACGAAACCCAAGTTCGGATTTACAAGAAAATAAAAAAATCCTCTTGGAAAAGTGTGAAAACATTTATCGAGCGACAAAAATATAATAAATTCTCTCTCGAGAAGCGTGTAACACAACCTAAGATGGTCAGGATGAATGAAAGCCTACCAATCCCGAGAACTGCGAGACGTAACCTAAGGTGGTTGGGACGAAGGAAAGCCTAACCATCTCAAAAAGCGTTGATACGTAACCCAAATTCGGATTAATAAGAAAATAAAAAAATCCTCCCAAAAAATTGTAAAAATAGAAATCTAGGGAGACAAAAGATAATTAATTCCCTCTCGGCAAGCGTGGAACAAAACCTAAGATGGTCAGAACGAAAGAAAATCTACTCATCCCGAAAAATGCAAGACGTAACCTAAGGTGGTCGGGACAAAGGAAAGCTTACACACCTCGGAAAGTGTTGATAAGCAACCCAAGTTTGAATTAATATGAAAATAAAAAAATTCTCCTAGAAAAACTTATAAACATTTATCTAGGAACAAAGATAATTAATTCACTCTCAGTAAGCGTGCAACAAAATCTAAGATTGTAGCGATGAAGGAAACTTACCCACCTCGGAAAGTGTTGATACGTAACCCAAGTTCAAATTAATAAAAAATAAAAAAATCCTGCTAGAAAAACGTAAAAAAAAATTATATAGGAACAAAAGATTATTAATTCCCTCTCGGAAATCATACAACACAACCTAAAATGGTCGGGACAAAGGAAAACATACCAACCTCGGGTAAGCGTTGATACGCAACCCAAGTTTGGATTAATAAGAAAAATAATAAAATCCTCCTAAAAAAACATGAAAATGTTTATCTAAGGACTAAGAGAGTTAATTTCCTCTTGGGAAGCATGCAACACAACCTAAGATGATCGGTGCAAAGGAAAGTCTACCCATTCTAGAAAGTGTGAGATGTAACCTAAGGTGGTCGGGATGAAAGAAGGGCTACTCACCTCGAAAAGCGTTGATACGCAACCCATGTTTCGATTAATAAGAAAATAAAAAATACTTCAAGAAAAATGTAAAAATGTTTATCTAGGGACAAAAGATAATTAATTCTCGCTCGGAAAGCGTGCAACACAACCTAAGATGGTTGGGACGAAGAAAAGTCTAGCAAATCGAGAAATGTTGATACGCAACCCATGTTTGGATTAATTAGAAAATAAAAGAAGCCCCCTAAAAATATGTAAAAATGTTTATCTACGGAAAAACGATAAATAATTCCCTATCGAGAAACGTGCAACACAACCTAAGATGGTCGGGACGAAGGAAAGCCTACCCATTCAGGAAAGTGCGAGACGTAACCTAAGCTAGTCGGAATGAAGGAAATCCAACACACTTCGGGAATTATGTATACGCAAGCCAAGTTTGAATTAATAAGAAAATTAAAAATCCTCCTAGAAAAACATAAAAATGTTTATGTAGGAACAAAAGATAAATAATTTCCGCTCAGGAAGCGTACAACACAACCTAAGATGGTCGGGAGGAAGGAAAACCTACCCGTCCCGGGAAGTGTGAGATGTAACTTAAGGTGGTTGGATGAAAGAGAAAGTCTATCTACCTCGGGAAACATTGATACGCAACTCAAGTTTGGATTAATAAGAAAATAAAAAAAAAATCTAGAAAAACATGAAAACGTTTATCTAGGGACAAAAATATAATTAATTCTCTCTCGAGAAACGTGCAATACAACCTAAGATGGTCGAAACGAAAGAAAATCTACCCACATCGGGAAGCATTGATAAACAACCCAAGTTTGGATTTACAAGAAAATAAAAATATCTTTTGAAAAAATGTGAAAACGTTATCGAGGGAAAGAAATAATTAATTCTCTGTCGAGAAGCATGCAACACAACCTAAGATGGTCAGGATGAACGAAAGTGTACCGATCTCGGGAAGTGCGAGACGTAACCTATGGTGGTTGGGACGAAGAAAAGCCTACCTACCGCGGAAAGCGTTGATACGTAACCCAAGTTCGGATTAATAAGAAAATAAAAAAATTATCCTACAAAATTGTAAAAATATTTATCTAGGGAGAGAAAAAATAATTAATTCTCTCTCGAAAAACGTGGAACACAACCTAAGATGGTCAAAATATAGGAAAATCTACCCATCCCAGAAAGTGTGAGACGTAACCTAAGGGGTTGGGATAAAGGAAAGCCTACCCACCTCGAAAAGCGTTGATACGCAACCCAAATTTCAATTAATAAAAAAAATATCCTAGAAAAAACGTAAAAATATTTATCTAGGAACAAAAGATAATTAATTTCCTCTCGGTAAGCGTGCAAAAAACCTAAAATGGTCAGTACGAAGGAAAACATACCCACCTCGGGAAGCGTTGATACGCAACCCAAGTTTGGATTAATAAGAAAATAATAAATACACCTAAAAAATATGAAAACGTTTATCTATGGACAAAGAGAGTTAATTTCCTCTTGGGAAGTGTGCAACAAAACCTAAAATGGTCAGTGCAAAGAAAATTCTACCCATTCTAAAAAGTGCGAGATGTAACCTAAGGTGGTCAGGACGAATGAAAGCCTACCCACCTCAAAAAGCATTGATACACAACCCAAATTTGGATTAATAAGAATAAAAAAAATACTACAAAAAAAACGTAAAAACGTTTATCTAAGGACAAAAGACAATTAATTCCCGCTCGGAAAACGTGAAACACAACCTAAGAAGGTCGGGAGAAAAAAAAGTCTAGCCACCCCGAGAAACGTTGATACGCAACCCAAGTTTGGATTAATTAGAAAATAAAAGAATCCTCCTAGAAAAATATAAAAATGTTTCTCTACGGATAAAAGATAAATAATTCCCTATCGAGAAACATGCAACACAACTAAGATGGTTAGGATGAAGGAAAGTCTACCCATTCCGGGAAGTGCAAGACGTAACCTAAGCTGGTCCCGACAAATGAATTCTTACCCACCTCGGGAAGCGTTGATACGCAAGCCAAGTTTGGATTAATAAAAAAATTTAAAAATTCTCCTAGAAAAAACGTAAAAATGTTTATGTAGGGACAAAAGATAATTAATTCCGCTTAGAAAGCGTACAACACAACCTAAGATGGTTGGGACAAAGGAAAGTCTACCCATCCCAGGAAGTACGAGACGTAACCTAAGGTGGTCGGATGAAGGAAAGCCTATCTACCTTGAAAAGCATTGATACACAACCCAAGTTTGGATTAATTAGAAAATAAAAAAAAACTCAGAAAAACATGAAAACGTTTACCTAGGCACAAAAAGATAATTAATTTTCTCTTGAAAAATGTTGATACGCAACCCAAGTTTGAATTTATAAGAAAATAAAAAAATCGTCCTGTAAAAATGTGAAAACGGTCATCGAGAGACAAAATGATAATCAATTATCTCTCAAGAAACGTGTAACACAACCTAAGATGGTTGGAACGAAGGAAAGTCTACCCATTTCGCAAAATGCGAGATGTAACCTAAGCAGGTCGGGACGGAAGATATCCTACCCACCTCGGGAAGCATTGATACGCAAGCCAAGTTTAAATTAATAAGAAAATAAAAAGATCCTCCTAGAAAAATATAAAAATATTTATCTGGGTACAAAAGATAATTAATTCTTTCTCGAAAAGAGTGGAACACAACCTAAGATGGCCAGGTCGAACAAAAATCTACCCATCCCGAAAAGTGCGAGACGTAACATAAGATGGTCCGGACGAAGGAAAGCCTATCAACCTTGGGAAACGTTGATACGCAACTCAAGTTTGAATTAATAAGAAATAAAAAAACTTCTAGAAAAACGTTAAAACGTTTATCTAAGGACAAAAAGATAATTAATTCCCTTTCGGGAAGCGTGCAAAGTAATCAAATATGGTGAGGACGAAGGAAAGCCCACCCACCTCAGGAAGCGTTGATACGCAACCCAAGTTTAAAATAATTAGGAAATAAAAGAATCCCCCAAAAAAAAGATAAAAATGTTTATCTAGGGATAAAAGATAATTAATTCTCTATCAATAAACATGCAACACAACCTAAGATGGTCGGGACGAAGTAAATGCTACCCATTCTGCAAAATGTGAGATATAACCTAAGCTGGTCGGGATGGAAAACAGCCTACCCACCTCGGGAAGCGTTGATACGTAACCCAAGTTTGAATTAATAAGAAATAAAAAGATATTTCTAGAAAAACATAAAAAAGTTTATCTAAGGACAAAATATAATTAATTCCCGCTCAAAAAGCATGGAATACAACCTAAGACGGTCAGGATGAAGCAAAAGCCTCCCCATCCTGAGAAGTGTGAGACGTAACATAAGATGGTCGGGACGAAGGAAGGCCTACACACCTCGGGAAACGTTGATACGCAACCCAAGTTTGGATTAATAAGAAAATAAAAAAAATTCTCCTAGAAAAATATGAAAATGTTTATCTAAGAACAAAAAGATAATTAATTATCTCTCAAAAAACGTGCAATACAATCTAAAATGGTCAAGACGAAGGCAAGCCTACCCACTGCGGGAAGCGTTGATACGCAACCAAAGTTTGGATTAACAAGAAAATAAAACAATTCTCCTATAAAAACATGAAAACGTTAATCTAGGTACAAAAAAATAATTAATTCTCTCTCGGAAAATGTAAAACACAACCTAAGATGGTGAGGAAGAAAGAAAGCCTACCCATCCCGAAAAGTGAGACGTAACCTAAGGTGGTCGGGACGAAGGAAAGTCTACCCACCTCAGGAAAGTTTGGATTAATAAGAAAATAAATAAATTCTCCTAGAAAAACTTAAAAACATTTGTCTAGGGATAAAGATAATTAATTCTCTCTCAGTAAGCGTGCAACACAACATAAGATTGTTGGGACGAATGAAAACCTACCAATTTTGGGAAAGGTGACCATTCATGGATCATGGGCCTTGGCCCAATAAACCAAGAAAGCCTAAACATGCAATTAGCTAATCATATGCCAATTAATATAAATTTTCAAGGATTTAAACACTTAAAATCCATAAATATAAATGTGGGACAAAACATCCCATAACATCTCAACAATAGTATTCTAATCATCCATCTTTCGTCACACCCCATTTTGGAAAAAATGACCTGTCATGGATCATGGACCTTGGCCCAATGAACTAAGAAAGTCTAAACATGTAATTAGCTAACTATATGTCAATTAATATAAATTTTTAGGGATTTAAACACTTAAAATACATAAATATAAATGTGGGATAAAATAGCCCTAAATATCTCAACAATAGTATTCTAATCATCCATTGATCAATATTTATTTATTCAAATGCAGAAGCAAAAGATAAATGCATGTCCTAGAGGTCGTATCCTAGATCCCATGCAGTGTTCGAGTTCATCATCTAGCCTCATCACTGGTTACCTGAAATGGTTAAGTACAACGTCAACTAAAGCTGGTGAATATAACATGCATAATAGGATACAATTTAAAGAGAGAATATAAACTAGTTTTGTACACTAACATAATCATGGCGTGATATATATGCAGTAATATCAAAGGGTGATAACACAATGCATCATTTCTTTCCTGTTCAAAATATTTACTTTTTCCTTGTGACCTCGATATCTAGACGAACCACCAACATAAAACTCACACTGGACATTAGAGGTGTCCACAAACAAATCTTCGCATATAAGGATATGCTAACAATAATCTCATCGTATAATAAGAATGCCAACAAAAATCCATGCATATAAAGATATGCCAACAAGACATAATAATGTCAATAATAATGGACTATACATGTATGAGAAACCACCAACAATCATAGGATTCCCTAGGAAAATAAGTAACCAATGCCAAATATCATAAACTCAGGGCAGCTTTCGTCCATTGGATCCAACATCGAACATGAGTCACCTCAGGATGACGCCTGGATATTTTCTCCAGACGATTCCAGTTCAGGTCACCGAAAGCCACAGACTGTCCCTTAAACTGTTGAGCGATTAGGGTCACCACGTGATTCAAATTAGGTTTTTTCCCTAGCGGCCAGAGTCACCTCTGTAGAGGGATTTTCTCTGCACTTCCTCATGTTGCCAATGAAGAAGTTACATGATCGCTCCATAATAGATGAAAAAATATTTGTATACCTCACAAGTAAAACATTTATACCAGCGATTCTGGGTTAACGCTCGGGGAGGGCTTCTCTATTCAGAGAGCTCTCCCCTGGGCCTCATATGGATCTGTTCTTGGTCTTTGTCTGCTGCTTTGGTGATATATTGATGAACGTGTCTGCTGATAGATGAAGCTATTGACGAAAATGGTTGTGAAGTGGGTGGGTCTTTCCCTGCTTGATTTGTTGTTCTAGATGTTGTTCTTTTTCCCCAAGGGTGTTAGGACGAAGGTCTAAAGCTGGTTTGTGGTTCGATCTCGATGTAGTACGTCACCGTTTGCAGTGTTTGTAGGAGGAAACGATCCCTGGCGATCGATTGCAGTGGCGTTTGATAAAGAGGAAAATAGAGCTTTGCTTTGTTGAAGGAGTTTTTCCTTGATTTGTTGTTTGATGAAGTTTGGGGTTTTTTGAGTTGGAGGACATGTTGAGTTCTTCCATTGTTAGGAGGTTTTGAAGTTCTGTTGGGGTGCCTATGGATCTACAATCGGATGTGTTGCTAGGTCCTGAGTTGATCGGTCCTGTGTTGCTTAGCCCTTGTTTGCTCGTTCCTGTGTTGCTTAGCTGATTTTTTAGAGTACCGTTGGACAAAGATGGGATCTTGACAGCGGGCTCTGATGGATCTACAAGGGCGACGCTCTGGTTTCTTCAGAGCTCATATCCATGGTGCTCTGGTTGCTTAGTCCTCAAGTGGAGTTTTGCATGAGGTACCGTGTTGCTCGGACCTCAGCTCAACTGGGTCCTAAGGTTTGGGGTGGTGATTTACAGGTGATCCCTTTGGTTGGTGAAGATGAACATAGGTATTCTGTTCTAAAGGCGCGTGGTCTAAGCGCATCAGGTTCACACGCGGGCCTATGCGCGTGAGGAGCTGGACCTTCTTGATTGATAGCTACAGCATGATGTCTGTAGGTGCAGTCATGGGTTTGTTTTTGTGGGGCAGTGTGTTTTTGATTTGATGCAGATGGTGGGACAGCAAGGGGTTGTTTGGGTATTTTTGCTGAAACAACAAATTTGGTGTTTGGGCAGTATCTGCTGTCTATGGTGGTCTATGGTGGGCCCACAAGGGTTTTTCCCAACTTTTGTTTGTGGGGCAGTTTGTTCTGCTATGGTGTAAATGACGGGTCTGTAAGGGCTTGTTTTTGGTCAGTTCCCGTATGGGATCCTTTGGTTCAGCTAAGGTTGTTGTTTGGGCATTTTGTTTTGTTCGTCCGTTGAAAGGGCGGATGATCCATTGGGACCTTTTGGTGTTGTTTTTATGGATGCCTTTGTCGTCCTTCCTGCGTTGTTTGCCTCTGTGCCGTTGTGATTGACTGAGCTTGATTGAGGTTGTCCCTTGGGTTTGTGCCTAATCTTTTCCTCCATGGGGCCACTCATAACTTTAGTCAAGTGGCTATGATAGTCACGGTTATGAGGGAGTG
>JAUTBS010066111.1:0-13406 GCA_032361285.1 Aequorea victoria
AATAGAGGAACACCATGTTTCGTGACCAATGGATAGACCTGGATAGATCATATATCATAACAGTAATATGAATATATATATATATAACAGTCAATGTATATATATATATATATATATATATATATATATACGAATCCATGTAAGAATAAATCATGGAATCAATCACCAAGAGAGGTATAGAACATTCGAAAATACAATAAAACAGGTTAGTGAATCAAACCAAGAAGAAAGGAGTGAAAAAACCCATAAAAAACTGAAGTTATAGAAGCTAGTAATGGCTGTCCCGACATTAGGGTCGACCCACTGGATGGAGGGGTCCACCCATGGATGCTTGGAACCCATTTGGGTCGACACAAGGCCCTTTGTGCCAACCTAGTTTGTCCCTTTTGCTTTTGGGGTCGACACAAGCCCCTTTGTGTCGACCCAGTTTGACCCCTGACTGCTATTGGGTCGACTCAAGAGCCTGTTGGGTCGATCCACTTGCCTATTAAGTGACCAGAATCCTTTTGGGTCAACACAGCCATTCTGTGTCGACCCGAAGCCCCTGTGACACCTTTAAGTCGATTCAAACCCCTTTTGGGTCGACTCATAGAACTGAAATTTTGAAAAATAATCTGAAATAAATTCAAATCATTTAGGCCCTGTTTGGATGATAGTTAAAAATACTTTAAATAAGTTAATGCTCAATTTAACACATGTAATTAATTCTAAAATGCCTAGGCTCTATTTGGGTATTAGTTTAAAGATGAATTAAAGTAATTAAAGAGTAATTTAAACTTCAGAAACAAATGTGCAAAATTATTAAATGGATTAAGGATCAATTTGGATAGCTTTAATTAGTTCTTTAATTTACTTCATTGATCGTGGTTATTATATTGTATATCAGGTTGTCGTAGTTTGGTTTCGTATCTCTTTAGAGCTTAGCTTGGACCCGAGGTGAGTGGTTACACGCTATATATCTTTCAAATACAATCTCCGCATCCCCAAACTATTTGAAAAGTAAATTTAGATGTTTTAAATATTTTAAATAACATTGTATGATTTTCTCCTTAAAAATCATGGTATGAATATTTTATCTGTGAGTGAACTTATCTACTACATGTTTTCAATAAATCCCTCAAATGTCCTTGGAATGAAAATATATATGATTAAATGTGGTTAAATCAGATTGTATGATAGCCTATTGTAGAACAACTACGGATTAGAATATGCAAAGGATTCTTATTGAAAGTTTCATAATTTTTTTCGTATATCATTATATTGAAGTGACACCTTGGTGACCCGTAGATAAACGGGGCCAAATAAAAGTGTTAATAAGGGTTCCATAACAACACATTGACATTCTATGTAAATGAGAACATATTAATATATAAACATAATGAGATATCTTGGTGACCCGTGTATGTTACTAAATGAATATAATGATACAAAACAGACACAATGTCTGATTATGAGATGTCTTAGTGACTCGTGCAATGTTACCAAATGAATGGGATATCATGGTGACCCGTAGATGGGACCAAATGGTAAGATACAGACGTAATGTCTGATAAAATGTCTTGGTAGCTCGTCTAATGTTACCAAACGAATGTGATATCTTGGTGACCCATATATGGGACCAAATGACTATATTGTGTGATATCTTGGTGACCCATATATGAGAACAAATGATTTGATATCTTGGTGACTCATTAACTGATGACGAGACCAAATGAAAAGTGAAACAAATATATGTTTTAAGTATGAGATGAAATGAAATGAAATGAGATAATGAAATGACATGAAATGAAATGAAATGAGATAATGAAATGACATGAATTGAGATAATAAAATGACATGAAATTAAATGAAATGACATGAATTGAGATAATGAAATGAAATGATGGGTTGTGTATTACCCTTTTTTTTAAAACAAATGAATGGGTTTAATGAATATCATTTTTCTTCTTTATACTGTATATGTCATTCCATGATTATGTTGATATACTAAACTATTTTATGTCCCCGGCTTTGAACTATATTATATTATGCATGTTCCATTCACCAACTTTTTGCTGATGTTGTAACCTTAAATATTTCAGGTAAACAAAGAAGAAGTTTGATGCTGGAATCAATTGCTTCATGGGATCCAAGGATAAAGACCTCTACAATCATGCATTCATTATTACTACTTCCGCATTTGAGTTAATTAAATAATTATTTATGACATGTTGAGATACATTGATGAGATAATGTTCTATTTTGTCCCACATTTATATTTATGGATTTTAATTATTAGCATATAATTAGCTAATTGTATGTATAGGCTTACTTGGTTCATTGGGCCAAGGCCCATGATCCATGGCCGGTCACCTTTCCTAAATTGGGGTGTGATAGTAGGACTTAGGGTTGTCATACCCTTTTCTTCGGACGTCTGGTTGACTGGTTTTGAAGTCTAATTAGAAACACGTTCTGCAGGCGTAGGTTCCTATTAGAAGTCACGGTAAGTCATCAGATTGGGAGAAACTACCCTACGAGTCATAGTGAGCTGTTAGACTTAGAATCTTATCTATAATTTGAAGTGAAATTTGGAATGATTCTCATTATATGCATTTTTGTGAGGAATATAATCATGTGATATTGGAAGTTGAACTCGAAAGTTATAATTATTCTCATTTATGATGTAGAAAATAGAGAATTCTGACGAGGTGTCATTTACCCCTGAGCAACAAGATGGGGAAGGACAAGAAATACCCCCGTAAGCTGGGCAACCTAGCTATCAGGAAGATCAAACAGTAAGGATCTTAGAAGCCATTGCTCGATTTATAAAAATGAACACCTGATTGCTGAGTATGCAAGTAGGGAGGGGTGATAGGTCTCCATCAAAACAGTTTAAGGATTTGGGAGCTAAGGAATTCCATGGAACAATAGATTGGGCTAAAGCAGAGGACTGGTTAAAGGATGCGGTGTGCATTCTTAACCGAATTGGGGTGATAGAGAATGAGCGAGTGGATCTCATTACCTTTATGTTCAGAGGAGGAACCTACAATTGGTGGGACGCAACAGAAAGATTGCTGAAGTTGCCTATTATTGGAGTGGAACCCCCTGTGCCGTAAGAGGTTACATGGTCTCGGTTCTCAAAAGAATTTGATGAACAGTACAAATCGGTGTCGTACAAGTATGAGAAGGAATAGAAACTCATTGACTTAACTCAGAAGAATATGAGTGTGGCTGAATACGAAATGAAATTTAAAGAGTTATCACGGTATACACCACTATTAGTTCAAGATGAAGAGACACAGTGCAGAAGGTTTCAAAGAGCGTTGCAGTACCCGATAAGAACTAGACTGACAGTATTGGAGATTAATAGCTATGTCAGCTTGATGAATAAAGCGCGTATGATTGAGAAGGATTTGAAAGAAGGAGCTTGAAGGCGAGAGGAGTTTTCGAAGTGCAAGTTTCGTAGTGCTTCATAAGATAAGACGGGGAGGAGTAATTTTAAGAACACTACTAAAAAACCACTAACTTTTCGAAACAAAAGTTATCAATCCACAGCAAAGAGTACAGGCTTCCAAGGGAATCTGCCCAATAGTGGGAACTTTAACAAGAATGAGAAAGGAAAGACCCCTACGTGTTTTCGATGTGGAGCCCCCGACCATTTTATTGAAGATTATCCAAGAAGGGAGATCATTTGCTATCGTTGTAATCAGCCAAGACATGTGGCTACTCATTGCGGGCAGCAAGGGGTGTTGGCTGCATCCTCCATGGGGAGTAGAAGGGCTTTGGGCAGTAGACCAGCTGAGTCAGTACCGAATAAGGGGAAAGGTGTTGCATAAAGATTCACTACTCCTGGACGTGTTTTTTCTATAACCCAACAGGATGTGCGGGCCACACCAGATGTGGTGACAGGTACTATTTCTGCCTTTAATAAGAATGCTTATGTTCTTAATTATTTAGGATCAACGCATTCATTCATTGCACCCACTTTTATATCACAAGTAGAGAACATGTAACCTGAACTTTTAGAATACACCATCACCATTGCCACACCTCTTGGGGAGGAAATGTTAATCAAAATTATATAATGAAGGTGTCCTTTACAGATAGGAGAATAAAAAATGGAGGCTGATGTTATGCCATTGAGTATGATAGAGTTTGATCTTATACATCGAATGGATTGGTTATCCATTTATCATGCGTTCCTATATTATTCTGGGAAGAGAGTAATCTTTAAGATCCTGGTGAGGAAGAGTTTGTTTTCCAATGCGATAAAGTAAGGACACTTGTTTATCCGGTGTCGAACCTTAAGGCGACTAAGCTATTGCGGAAGGGTTACCAAGGACTTTTGGCACATGTTGTGAATACCAAACCAGAAATTAGGGAACTTTCAGGGATACATGTTATCTATGATTTCCTTGATATTTTTCCATATGACTTGTTAGGTCTAGCCATAGATCGAGATATTAACTTTACAATTGAGTTGTATCCGAGCACATCACCCATATCGATTGCGCCCTATCGGATGTATCCTATGGAATTATTAGAATTGAAAGAACAGTTGCAAGAATTGTTAGATAAAGGTTTTGCCCGACCTAGTGTGTCACCTTGGGAGGCATCAGTTCTTTTTGTGAAGAAGAAAGATGGAACTTTGAGGATGTTCATTGATTACAGATAGTTAAATAGAGTCACGGTCAAGAACAAGTATCCTTTGCCCAGGATAGATGATTTGTTTGATCAATTGAGAGGAGCTAGTGTATTTTAAAAAATTAATTTGAGATCTGGATATCATCAATTAAAAGTAAAAGATTCTGACATTCTTAAGATTGGTTTTCATACCAGGTATGGACATTATGAGTTTGAGGTGATGCCGTTTGGTTTGACCAATGCACCGACTGCATTTATGGATCTCATGAATCGCGTGTTTAGAGATTATCTGGATCAATTTGTAATTATTTTTATAGATGATATTTTGATATAATCACGGAGTACGGAAGATTATGAGGAGCATTTGAGGATTGTATTGAAAACTTTGAGAGACCATAAACTGTATGCCAAATTCAGCAAATGTGAATTTTGGCTGGACAGTGTAGTGTTTTTGGGGCACATCATCTCTGGAGATGGAATTCGGGTAAAGCCGAAGAAGATAGAGACTGTAGTCAATTGGGAGAGGCCAACTAATGTGACAGAAATAAAAATTTTCTTGGGTTTGGCTTGGTATTACCGAAGATTTCTGAAGAATTTTTCTTTGATTGCAAAGCCTCTAACTCGCTTGACTCAAAAGAATGTAAAATTTGAGTGGACGGATCAATTTAAGAAAAGTTTTCAAGAATTGAAAGAAAGATTAATGACCGCACCAGTCTTGACAATCCCTTCAGAAAAGGGGAATTTTCTGGTCTATACCGATGCCTCACACCAAGGGTTAGGTTGTGTTCTTATAAAAGAAAGAAGGGTGATCGTCTATGCATCAAGGCAGCCGAAGGTGCATGAGCAAAACTATCCGATACATGATCTTGAATTGGTTGCTATAGTTTTTTCTTTGAAGTTGTGGTGACACTATTTGCATGGAGAGACTACATAAATTTTTATAGACCACCAGAGTTTGAAGTATCTTTTCACTCAAAAGGAGTTGAATCTATGGCAATGGAGATGGATGAAGTTTCTTAAGGACTATGATTGCACGATCAACTACCATTCAGGACAGGCTAATATAGTTGTCGATGCGCTGAGTAGGAAGTCGTCGGGGAGCATGACACTTTTATAAGAAGTTGAAACAGGTCTGTTCCGAGAACTGCTACCCTCAGGAATGGAGATATCGGTGAAATAGGAGACGATCTTGCTTGCGAATCTTAGGCTTCGACTACTTTTGATAGACAAGATTTAGGAAGCCCAAAAAGTTGATTCCCAAATTTTGAAGTTCCAAGACGAAGTTATTCGAAAGGAGAATAAGGAATTTACAGTCTCAGAAGATAAAGTCTTGATGTTAGGAAAGCGTCTATGTGTTCCTAATGATGCCAGCTTGAAGAGGGAAATTCTAGAGGAAGCTCATAGTTCGATGTATGCGATGCATTCTGGAAGTACACAAATATATCGAGATTTGCAAGAAAGTTATTGGTGGCATTGATTAAAAAGGGATGTAGCAGAATTTATTTCTAGATGTTTGATATGCCAACAAGTGAAAATTGAACACCAAAGACCGCCGGGGTTGTTACAACCTTTGCCAATACCCGAATGGAAGTGGGAACACATAACCATAGATTTCATGATAGGTTTACCATGATCTCTCAAGAGTAATGAGGTCATTTGGGTGATTGTTGATAGATTGACGAAATTAGCACATTTCTTACCTATTAAAATGACTTTCTCGATGGATAGGTATGCACAGTTATATATTGATGAGATTGTTCGTTTACATGGTGTACCGGTATCGGTGGTCTTAGATAGAGATCCTCATTTCACATCTAAGTTTTGGAAGAGTTTTCAAGAGGCCATGGGGACTACCTTGAAGTTCAGTACGACTTTTCACCCTCAGATGGATGGACAGTCTGAGAGGACGATACAGACATTGGAGGATATGCTCAGGGCATGTGTTTTGGATCTTCTAGGTAGTTGGGAGGATCATCTATATTTGATTGAATTTGCATATAATAATAGTTTTTAGTCATCCATAGGAATGGCGCCCTACGAAGCTTTGTATGGGAGGAAGCGTCAGAGCCCAACCTATTGGGATGAAGTAGGAGAAAGGAAACTTTTGGGGCCAAGTATTATTCAGATTACTTCAGATAATATCAAGTTAATCCGGGAAAGACTGAAGCAAGCCCAAGACAGAAAAAAGAGTTATGCGGATAATAGGCGTCGAGACATGGAATTTGAAGTGGGGGACCATTTGTTCCTAAGAATATCTCCTTGGAAAGGAATCATGCGTTTTGGGAAGAAAGTAAAGTTAAGTCCTCGCTACATTGGACCATACGAAGTTATTAAAAGAGTTTGAAATACAACATACCAACTAGCCTTTCCCTTTGAGTTGTCGAAGCTACACGATGTTTTTCATGTTTCTGTGTTAAGAAAGTATATGCCCGATCCTTTGCATGTATTGACAGTACAACCGATTGATTAGAAGCTTGACCTATCATATGATGAGGAACTAGTGGAAGTGTTAGATCGGAAGGATCAAGTGTTAAGGATCAAGGTCATACTGTTGGTAAAGGTTTTATGGCGTAGCCATTCCGTGGAGGAGGCCACTTGGGAAAGAGAAGAGATGCGGAAGAGGTACCCACATATTTTTGGATCAAGTACACTTAAATTTTGGAACAAAATTTTTTTAAGAAGGGGAGAATGTAACATCCCATAATTTTAAAAGAAAACATTTTTTGATATTAATTATCCATTTATCTGGACTCAAATAATTATTTTGGAATTAATGAGAGCTATTGTGTAATATACCAAAGCAAGAGGGGCCTAGGGAGTAGCTTTTCAGGCCAATTGTTTAATCTATGAGTTTGTGTGACATGAGGCATGTGTTCCCACCTTTTTTCCAGGAATTGAATGAGACTTTTGAGAACCCATCTTCCTTCTCTCTAGATCGACATTTCTCTTTCTTGGAGATAGATTTGATTTTTTCCTCAACGTAGCTTTTGTTCAGCCGACACATTTTTTGAGAGGGAGAGGAAGATTAAGAGAAGGAGCTCTTGGAGATTATGAAGATCTGAGAAGATAAAGGAGAGAAGAAGAAGAGCAGTGAACTGCTGGAGCTCGAGAGTTCTTCTCGGCTGAACCTGACCCGTGGTAGAGGAGTTTTCTGAAAAGGAGGGTCTATCCATTTTTGGATCTATCATCATCTTTGAAAGGTAGATATCTTACCTCTTTTTATGGAAGATTAGAACCCCCTTTTTCTTAGTCTTTTCTACCTTAGAACTTGTATGCATGTGAGTTTTACCTTTTTCCCAAAAGTGGGTAAGGAAAGGGACAAATCAGAAGTTTAGACTTAGAAATCTTTATAAAACTCTCTATTGAGGAGTGTGCGGTCATGCATGCATATCTCTACGGACGGAGGAAGTTAATGGTAGAGGTGGAACCTTGAGAGATGGATAAAACCACATTTTTTCCCCAAACATAGCCTTATACCAGTAAAATACCCAAAACAGAGCATCATTTCTTTTTGCGCCCTTTAGTCAACCCTAGGCCTATGTGAGTTGACCCAAAGCTGTTTGCTCTCTGTACTTTTCTCAGGCAAGAGCTTGAGTTGACCAAAGTCTTTAGGGGTGTCGACTCAAATCCTTTTTCTCTCGGTAACTCTATTAGTCGAAGTCGTGAGTCGACACAGCGTGGGCTGTGTGTCGACTAAAATCTATTTGGCCTCTGTAGTTTTATCAAGCGTGGACGTGAGTCGCCCCATGATCTGTGGGAATCGACTCAATTGTTGTTGCTCTCTGTAGGTTTAACAGGAGAGGCCCTGTGTAGACCCAAAGGAATGGTGAGTCGACCCTGAGCCATGTGAGTCGACCCAATGCAGGTCTAAGTCGACTCAAATATGTGAAAATACTTCTCTTTCAATAGTGTTTTGGAGCATTTGTAGACACTTTTGGCCTTGGGTTTCTTCATGAAAACATAGCTCTTTTCTCCATCTGACCTTTGGACCTTTACCCGAAAGCATTACAAAAGTTTAACACTTTAATGATGAGGTTATCTGGTCTTTTTGGGTCAAATAAGACGTTAGGATTCATGTTTATCCGTATTCATGGGTTGTTATGGAATCTAGGTTCCGGTGGTATTTTTGTGGACGAAGAAGTGGCACCTGGTGAGATAGGGGGCCAGTCTTGAAGCTTTCGGTTAAAGGTGAGGGTGGCTAGCTTTTTTAAAATGAAATGTGATGAATGTGTTATCCTAAATGTTTTTATAACTCGTTTTGCAATGATCTCATGTTGTTCTTGAAGAAAGATGTTTATGTGAAATGATGTTGATCATTTGTTTACTCATTTATGAACATGTTTTATAAAGGGTTTGATGAGATCATAATGGATTTCATTGTATGATGTTTTACTTGAGTGTGCGAAGTTAAGTAGTGGGTGACCATCCCGAGGTGGCCCCTTTATGGGCGTTTTAGTAGCCATAGTGGAATTGCCCATAATGGGTGGAGGCAGCTTGTCCGCGGTGTAACCTTAAAGGCTTTGCCCCATTGGGGGTGCCCCTTTGTGGGCGGTGATGCACCTCCCACTGATGACATAATGAGTTGCCTTCATACTCGCCACTCTAATAAAATGTGCGTTTGATGAGGTAACGGTACAGTGGAAACTCCCGGTCGTGAGGTTAAACTACTACTTGGCCATTGGAAAGCGTGTGTTGAGTGTATTATGATATAAATATTGTAAAATATATCATGGATGTGGTATTTATCCAAATGTTGAGAAATGTACTTCATGTACGGTGTTGTGAACCATGAAAACTGTTTTATGGTGTGTGTAAAGGTACTTTCATATCAACTACTTTATGATAGAATTATTTCATGTCTTATTTCATTTTAAATGCTAAGTCCAGTCTCCACCTTTCTGTTGCAGATTATAGCTCGGGGTAGATGTTGGTCCACATATGCCAAGTGAGGTTTTGTGATGAAGATCTTGCTTTTGAGGATTTCATTATTTGGGTTGTAATACATAAACAACAGATTATTATTTTGATTGTAGTTTTGGCTGGGATGGTGTATCCCATGTGTTGAACGTACTTTTCATTTATAGGGATGGAGAATCTGTAACACCCCTCTCCCTAAGAGATAATTAATTCCATTTGAAAGGGATGATACAGCTTACCAAAACCACATTAAGCATAATATAACAAGGGATGCACTCTGCATTGCCCCCAAAATAAAAGCATTTCCAACCATTCCCATATGTCATGCATACAAACACTAAAGGATATTCCATCTCAAAATACCAAAATTTAAGCTAACTATGGGATACACAATCCCAAACAAAAACAAAGATAAACAACATCTTGTTTACTGATTACAATCCAACTAAAAGTATTACATGAATGTCTTCATCTCCTCGGCACTATTGGAACCAAGTCTACCCAAAATTGTAATCTGCAACCACAAGGTCATAGGAGAGTGGCTTAGCATAAAATGAAATAAGGTATAAAATGCCACTTGTTATAAAGCATTTTATATGAAAATAACATCACCCTCACATATAAAATGGGTTTCCCTGATTCTCAAACATCATGCTTTACAAAACATTTATCCAAGCATCTTTAACATCAACATCCACATGTTATTGTTCGCAAGAAAACATATGTATAACACCACACCCAACACACGTTTAGGATGCCCAAGTAGTTGTTTAACCTCACGATCGGGAGTTCTGACGGTACCATTTCCTCACTACAACGCTTCTAATTTAGAATGGCATGTAAGAGGGCCACTCATCCACACCAGTGATAGGTGTCTATGTTCACCATTGGACCAACGCCCAACTTAGGGGCACCCACACATGGGGTAATACCACTATGGCTATCCAACACCCACACAAGGGGTAAAGCCTTTATGGCTATCAAACACCCACACAAGGGGTAAAGCCTTTATTGGCTATCGACACCCACACAAGGGGTCCTCTGGGATTGTTACCCACTATAACTTGGTATGTACAAGCAACACATCCAACTCAAGATACATTTTGATCTCATCATTCACATAGAAACATGCTCACGTTTGATAACAAGAAGTAAACTTTATTTAAACACCAAAACATGCTTTTAGGAGAAACACTCATGAGATCATCACCAAAATAGGTAGTCCAAAACAGATTATAAAGCTCATGTTGTCTACATTTCATTTTACATAGGTTTGCCACTCTCACCTTTTCTTGAATGCTTTCACGAAATAACCTCCTTGATTATGAGGCAACTCCTCTTTGCCAGCGTTTAAACCTCCGGGACCTAGATTACACAATAAACCATGTATAGGAAATAACTTCGTATCATCCCTAACATCTCATGACATGATCTTATGGTTACCCAAGGTCCCTAGTTCTCACTGGAACAGGGTCTACCCTCAACTTAGAGGTCTTCCCACCCTATGATGTTTGCTGAAATCAAATTTAAGGATAAAACCTCTTCAATAATTCTTGATATAATTTCAGAGGATAGATATGATCATTAGGTATATTTTTCATGAAGAAACCTAAGGCCAAAAGAGGCCACAAAGGCTCAGAAACAAAATTGAAAAAGAATATCTTATGTGCTTTAAGTCGACTCAGGATTGGGTTGGGTCGACTCACGAGGCTCTGGGTCAACTCACTTCTTCTTCGGGTCGACTCACACATGCTAAGGTAAAGCTTGGGTCGAGGCATGGGTCGAGGCTGTCTCGATTGAAAGGCTCTGGGCTGGCTTGGGTCGACTCACCTGTGTTAGGACTTGGACTAGGGTCGATGCATAGGCCGAGACACTTCAACACACATGCGCTGGCTGAACTTGGGTCGACTCACAAAATGTTTGGGTCAACTCACACAGAAGGTCTGGCCTTGGGTCGACACCCACAAACGTCTGGGTCAACCCAATCCCCCGCCTATCAAAACTACCGAGAGCAAGACTTTTTAAGTCGACACCCAGGGAGCTTGGGTCCACTCAGGCCCCCGCCTATCAAAACAACAGAGACAAAACTATTTTGAGTCGACACCCCACCCCCGTGGGTTGACTCAACACGTCGCCTGATAAAACTATATAGGTTGAACACGTTTGAGTCGACACACAGCCATTGTTGTGTCGATTCACAATCTTGACAGAGGAGATATAGAGACCACAGGGATTTGAATCTACACCCACCATCCTTGGGTCGACTCAAATCGCGAAAAAATAGCATGCTCTATTTTTGTGTTTTCTCGGAAACTAAAGTGCTGTTCGGGTGAAAAACATGGTTTTTCTACTTCACTCCAAGCTTAACAATACCTACAAACTTCTCTCATTCACATCCATATCATCCAACACCACAAAATCGCTCATAAGGATCTTTCCATCAAGATTTTTGAAAAAGAATCTAGGTTTTTCCATTAAAGTACCCAACCGTGGGTAAACACTCACCAATGCATGGTCTAGAGCTAGGAAGGGACAAAGGACTAAAGAATCTAGGTTCCATACTTCGTTTGAGGGAGGTATTTCATGATGTGACTCATATGAGAGCTTAAAATATGATTCTGACCTCAAAAACCTAAGAATACTCCAATGGCGGTTCACGCCTCTTCTCGTCTCCTTTTTCTGTAAATGGTGTAAAAGTACCTCCCCGTTCCTGCTTCAGAACTCTCAAAACTCCAGGAAGATACTACCTCAATAACTCCTTCTCACGATTTGAACACAACCAAGGAAGGACTCTCAGATCTCTAAGGGAGAAAGATGGGTTTCAGGCCTGTCTAGAGAGAGAGAACAGATTCTTTTGGGGATTTCTCACTAGAGGTTTGTACTGGAGGAAAGGACAGGAAAGGGGGAGATAAGGGCAGGCTATCAGCCCCCAATACCTAACATGCAGATTATCTCCCATAAAAGGGGCCTCCATTTTTATTAATATTTTTATTCTCCCATTCCCCACACTCCACCCATTTGGGGAGTTAACAATTTATTTCCCTTATTACTCAATTAACTAATTGGCTAAGATTAATTTAATAATTACAATTTTAAGCTTGACGAATATTAATTATTCTTAAAAATTCATTTAGAAGTTACAGGATGTTACATTCTCCCATCCTTAAAGAAATTTCGTCCCGACATTTAAACGTACCTCATTAAAGAGATGTGGGTACTTCTACAGTATTTTTTCCTCTCTTTCCCAAGTGGCCTCTTGTACAGAATGGCTGCGCCACAAAACTTTCAGCAATAGAATTACCTTATTCCTCAAAAATTGCTCCTTCCGGTGTGACGCCTCACTTTTCATAACACAAACGTTAAGAACGAAGACTTAGAATAAAGACGTTACGCCTCGGGAGATGACGTTCAACCCTAGAAAATAAAGGGATGAAGGAATGGAGAATAAAATAGGATAAATCTAAAATGATAAAAGGGATAAAAGAGTTCAAATAAAGTTTGAACAAGAAAGTTTTAAAAACATTCAAGTTGGAAAGTTCAATGAAAGGCGTAAAAGGCGTAGAAAGCCGAAACGGGCCAAAGTAAGGCCCATGAACCCCTTAAGCGCAAAATTTTAAATACAAATTTGGGTAAAGAAAGAAGCTAAGATCAACCATAAGGGTTCCATAGAATCACAAACCAAATAACTCAATTTAAGAGTTCAAATGAAAAGAATTCATAGAAGGCCTAAATAAGGCCCAAACTTTGAGAAGCCCAATAGGAAATTTTAATTAGGGCATTGGGCCAAACATTATGGGGGCCCAAAATAAATAAATATTTGAGCCCAATTAATTTATTAATGGCCCAATTAAATTATTTTCAAGCCC
>JAUTBS010066222.1:0-13405 GCA_032361285.1 Aequorea victoria
CCACACAATGACAAATAGTTCCGAGATAGTGGATGCTCCCGACATATGACGGGCGACAAAAATAAGTTTATCTCTATCACATCAAAGAATAGAGGAAATGTAAGTTTCAGTGATAGCTCTAAAGGTAAAATTCTTAGAGTTGGAACCATTGCTAAGAATTCCTCTCTAGAAATTGAAAATATTTTGCTAGTTGATAGACTAAAACATAACCTGCTAAGTATAAGTCAACTGTGTAATAAATGTTACAACGTTGTGTTTGAAACTAATGCATGTAGAGTAGAAAATATACATGATAATAAGGTTCTTTTTGTTGGTCAAAGAAATAAAAAAGCATATACAATTAATTTTGATGATATTGAATATCAAAATGTAAAAAAACTTAGCTGTCATTAATAAAACTAGTTCGTTATGGCATAAAAGACTATGACACGTTAGTATAGACTTAATTACAAAATTATCCACTAATGAACTTGTCAAAGGTCTTCCTAAAACCACATTCATTAAAGACAAAATTTGTGATGCATGTCAATATGGAAAATAAAGTAAAATATTATTCAAGAAAAAGAATCACATATCAATAACTAGGCCTCTACAACTCTTACACATTGATCTTTATGGTCCTACATCTAAGGCAAGCCTAAGTGGAAAATATTATACCTTTATAATTGTAGATGATTATACTAGATACACATAGGTAATATTTCTTGCACATAAGAATGAAACACACATACATTTTGTTAAGTTATGTAAAAGACTTCAAAATAAAAAAAAGTTATATGATCAATAACAAAAGAAGTGATAGAGGAGGAGAATTTATTAACAAATACTTTGAAATTTGCTGTGATGAAAATGGTATTAGTTATAATTTCTCTGCACCTAGAATGCCTCAACAAAATGGGGTAGTAGAAAGGAATAATAGAACTATACAAAAAATAGCTAGGACAATGATTAATGAACATAATCTAGCTAAATATGTTTGGGAAAAAATAATAAATACCGCAGGCTATGTATCAAATAGGGTAATAAGTAGATCCAAATTAAATAAAACCTCATATGAACTATGGCACGGTAGGATACCCAACATTGGTTATTTTCATGTATTTGGGTATAAATGTTTTATCTTAAACACCAAAGACAACCTTGAAAAGTTTGATGCTAAATCTGATGAATGTATCTTTCTAAAATATTCAATAATAAGCAAAGCCTATAGCGTATATATTAAAAGAACTCAAGTTGTTGAAGAATCTATACATGTTATTTTTGAAGAAACAAATGTTGCTATATCTGAAAAATATGCTGATGATGATCTAGAAATAATAGGAGAAAATATAAATGATATAACCCTTGATATATCTCAACAAAACAAAGATAAAGAGTTATCAAAAGAACTACCATAAGTTGAGAATAACTATAGAGGATTAATTAAAGATCATTCAAAAGATCAAATCATTGGTGAACCAATCAAATGAGTAATCACTAGATCTCTTGTTAGAGACATATGTAATAATCTAGCGTTCATCTGTCAAATAGAACACAAAAATATCCATGAAGCTAAAAATGATGAGTATTAGATAAATGTCATGCAAGAGTAACTAAATCAATTTGAAAGAAACAAGGTGTGGACCTTAGTTCATAGATCTAAAGATATATCTGTCATAGGCACAAAATGGGTCTTTAGAAACAAGAAAGATGAATCAGGAAATATAGTATGAAACAAAGCTAGACTATTAGCCCAAGGTTATAATCAGGAAGAATGATTTGATTATAAAGAAACCTATACACCAGTGGCTAGATTAGAAACTATAAGAATGCTATTAGCATTTGCATATCAAAGAGACTTTACATAGTATCAAATGGATGTTAGAAGTGTCTTTTCGAATGGATACATAAATAAAGAAGTATATGTAAAGCAACCTCCTGGTTGTAAAAATCACAAATATCCTGATCATGTCTTTAAGCTATCAAAAACTTTATATAGATTAAAACAAGCACCTACGTCTTTGTATGAAAGACTAAGTGGTTTCTTAATAGAAAATGAATTCTCTAGAGAAAAACTAGACTCAACATTGTTTATCAAACAAAAAGGAAAAGATATGTTATTAGTACAGATCTATATTTATGACATTATTTTTTGATCTAATAATGATAGTCTATGCAAAGTGTTTGCTAAGATTATGTAGGAAGAATTCAAAATGAGCATGATGGGAGAGCTCAATTTCTTTCTCATATTTCAAATAAAGCAAATAAAAGAAAGGACATTCATAAATCAAGCCAAGTCCACTAAAGAGCTGTTGAAAATGTTTGATATGGAATGTACAAAACCATGCAAAACACCTATGAGCACGTCAACAATTATTGACAATGACGAAAAAGGTAAATTAGTCGACAGTAAAAAATATTGAGGTATGATGGGAAGCCTCATTTACTTAACTGTAAGTCGACCTGATATAATGTTAAGTGTATGTCTTTGTGCTAGGTATCAATCAGATCCTAAATAATCACACTTAGTTGCTGTGAAAAGAATCCTAAGATATCTAATAGGATCAACAAACCTAGGCATATGGTATCCTAAGAATACCTTTCTTCAATTATTAAGTTATTTGGATGCTGATTTTGTTGGTTATAGGTTAGATCATAAGAGCACTAGTGGACCATGTCACTTCCTAAGAAACTCTTTAGTCTCATGGTTTTGTAAGAAATAAAACTCTGTAGCTACCTCAACCACAGAAACTGAATATATAGCTGTAGGAAGTTGTTGTGCTCAAATGTTATACATGAAACAATAATTGGAAGACTTTAATCTAAAATATCATAAAGTTCCAATTAAATGTGATAATACAAGTGCAATTAATTTAGCTAAAAATTCTATCCAGCACTCAAGAACAAAACATATAGAAATACGACATCACTTTATAAGAGACCATGTACAAAAATGGGACATCTTATTAGAATTTATAAGTCCAGAACATCAAATAGATGACATTTTCACCAAACTATTAAGTGAAGTAAGATTTAATTTCATAAAAGGTGAATTAAGAATGTTGAATCCATGAAAAATGTGATGTTTTGCTAAAATTCTATGTTTATGTGCACATGTGTCGACTCACGGAAAGGTTGAGTCGACTCAAGACTCTCTTGCCTCAGCATTGACGCCGATGGGTCGACTCACACGTTGTTGTGTCAACTTATAAAGCATTTCTGTGAACAAACATAGGATATGTGTCGACTCAAAGAGATTCCTTTCGACCGCTTTCTTCATAACACGCATATGTGTCCACTCAAGCGTAACGGGCATATAAATTTAAACGTGTTCTGTGGTGGCCCATTATTTCAAACCAGATTCTCTCTCTTTTTCTCTCGCGCTATCTTTGGTTTGTGTACCCAAAAAATTCAACTGTCACAACCCTTCAAGAATCTCTCTGATCCTTCACCTTTAAACCCTCACATTCTCTTCACTGATACCATCATCATATCTCATTTTCCCTTTTGCGAAGAAAAAGCCCTAAAATCTCTATGAACCTCAAAAAAGCCTGAAAAAACCCTCAGTTTTCTTATTCAAAGAACTCGAATCAACAATGGATGCTCTAAATCCATTATCAATCACTAAAAGAGGAAAATCTGACCAGCCTAAAGGTTCAAACAGAAGGAAGAAAGTCAAAAAGGGCAAGAGTCCCTCATCCACCTCTCTCATTTGTCGAGACCAAGAGATCCAAGATAAGTACATGAAATCTTTTAAGTTTCGCCAAGTCCCAGATGGGCGGTGCATTGACTTTCAGTTCTTTGAGTCCACTGGAATGCACTTGA
Source organism: Aequorea victoria (assembly GCA_032361285.1). Classification (NCBI taxonomy): domain Eukaryota; kingdom Metazoa; phylum Cnidaria; class Hydrozoa; order Leptothecata; family Aequoreidae; genus Aequorea; species Aequorea victoria. The sequence goes on from JAUTBS010066222.1 coordinate 3,805, forward strand.
GGGACTGGTTCACAGACCTTGGATGGTACAAATTTGTAACCATCAAGGAACCAGTTTTCCCTGAGTTGGTTCGAATAGCCTATGCTCATATGACTACTTCAATGAGCTCTGAAGGGTTATTCATCTTTACCAGGGTCAAAGAAAAAGGCCTAGTGTTTGAAGACTAACTAATTAATCAACTCCTAGAAGCCTCTAGTGGAACCCATCTTCTAGAATGTTTTTTTAAAAAATGTCGTAACTACCCAGACATTCCTTTTGAAGAATTTTTTTTTTAAATCTCTGGTAAAACAGACCTTAACCCATACACAATTTTTGACACCAACCATCTTCTACCTGAATATCGCATTCTCCACCACATTGTGAACCACATGTTTTTTCCCCAAGGAGAAAAATTTAGGGATGTTACCTTTATTCATTTAATGATAATGTGGTGCATCGTAAACAAAAAACCTATAGACTTTGGCCATCTCCTTCTCTCTGATATATGGAAAGTTGCTCAAACCACCAAGAACATCCTCACTCATGGCATGCTTTTCACAAAAAAACTTTAAGTATTTTAAGATAAATCTTAAGGACTGCTTATCTATCCTCTTTTACCATACCCACATCTACAATAAGTCCACCCTGAAAAGGATGAGACTAGTTGAAATTGAGGGCAAATGGGTCAGGCCTGATTCCACTCCATCACCCTGTCCACCCTAAGATTGACCTCAACCACAACCAGCCCAATCCTCTACCCCACCTTCTCACATGCCTGCTGATCCACCCTACAGTGGTCTACCAGACCCACATATTCAGCAATGGCTACAAAATAAGGATCTGGACCCTCTCTCTCCTCCACAAACTCATTCTACAATTCCACATCTTTCCTTACCTTCTCCTTCCACATCTGCTCTTGCTTCCCATTCTATTTCTCTCTCTTCCTTAGAGGAGATGAATTTTAAACTCGACCATCTTGTTGATATTAACAAGAAACTCAATGAAAGAATGAACTTCTATGAGTTTCAAATTAAAAAGTTCAAAGAACAACAAGAATACATGGTCAATGAGTAACTCAAGCTAAATCGCATTTTGTCTAACCTCAATGACCGAATAAATGGTGTTTTCCAAACTAGCCTCACCTTGGGTCAATACGTGAAACAACAAATAAATGAGTACCTTGTTACCAGTCAATTGCTACTCAAGAGCATACGCACTGAGTACAATCAAGGTGTTACCGACAAGATGAATGAGGTCCTTCAAAAGATTCAAGACTTCATTGAATGGGCCAAAATCAGATTGGAGACCCCAACTGAGCAAGCTGTAAGACTTTCTCGAGAAAACCTTAAGAAAGAAGTAGCTCCTGTCCAAGGAGTTCACATTGAGAAAATCTCAGCCCAAGACTTAAAGTCTACCACCTCCAAGAAAAAGACACAGACTTCGGGTAAAGAAAATGAGAAAATGGCTGAGCCAGCCAAGCCAAAAGACAAGACAGACTTCTTCAACTCTGAACTCTTCGATCTTTGACAAAAATAAGAGAAAAATGAAGAAGCTACATACAAACGGAAACACAAAGACAAAGGATAAACAAAAGCTCAACGCGAAGCTAAATGGAAGATACACATGGATAACTTTCACTAGTTTTTTTCTTCTCTGTAAAAATCTATGGGCTGTACACAGAACATACATTTTTTGATGAAATGAATTTTTTTTTGTTATTTCCTTACATGTATTGTTCTTATGAATAGCTGATATCTTGGTTATGTATGTTGTCTCTCTGATTATTTGTATGTATATTTTCTATTTTTTATATAGTTGATATCCATTTTTTTGAGATGACAAAGGGGGAGAAGAATAAAGAAAGCACCTAAGAGAAAATATAAGGCAAACAGAAAACAGCACATAAAATATCATAAATTTTTTTTGTGTTTATTTAACAAACAACACAGAAAATAAAATATGTATGTATGAATTGATGCTTCAATTTGTTTTGTAATTGGTATTAAATTGTTATAAGATGATTCTGTCATGAATATGTTTGATTTATATTTTGGTAAAAAATATTTTTAAAATCTTTTTGAAAAATGAAGCATCTCTTTAGGGAGAGCCTTTCAAAAGTTTTTCTTACATTGGTGAATGTTTTTAAATTGTTAGTCATCATCAAAAAGGGGGAGATTGTTAGCCCCAAGATTTTATAATGAGATTATTGATTTTAATAATAACAAATAAAGTCTTAATAAAGATTAAATATTTTTGTAAAAGATATCTTTTTAAATATAAATCAAATGGTTCAAATGAACTTAAATGCTCATAAAAGATTAACATCCATGATTGGGGTTGACTATATATTTAATGAGCTGTTAAGATGTTTCAGGAGTCATTAAATCAGTATCCAAACAAGGCTTAAAGCTCAGAATCAAAGCAGAACAGTTCAGATGAAAACAACACTTTTGAGTCAACACAAATATCTCATGAGTCCGCATAGAAGAGATAGTTCTCAGCACTTTGGCTAGCAGAAAAACTTTGAGTCGACACAAATATCTTTCAAGTTGACACAATAGAGATAGTTATCAGCACTTTATCCAAACAGACGGACATGAGTCGATACAAATGCACCATGAGTCAACCCAAATGATCGAGCTCTCTGTACTTAGTGCAATAGGTGAACTTGAGTCAACACAAGGCAGTTATGAGTCGACACAACTGAAGGCCTGAGAAAGAAGCAGAGGCTGAATCAACTTGAGTCAACACAACCAGACTATGAGTTGGCACACAGTTGAAGTTTCTGAAGAATAAGGTTCTTGAGTCGACGCAGCTTGAACATGAGTCGACACAAAGCAAAGAATCCCAGATGAGTCGACACAGCCTCAGCATGAGTCGATACACAGCTAAAGATTCCAAAGTTTAAGGATTATGAGTCGACACACCTCCGTGATTTGAGGAACATGAGTCGACACACACTCTATATCAAAGAACAGATGGAACCTCCAGTGTGATTTCAAAAATGTTTTTGAAATATAACAGCTAGTCAACAGATCGAAATCAGATATGGAGATTATTAAAGATCAAATCAAATCAAGTCAAAAGGATTTTTGCTTTATTTACGAAAGAATATCAGATCATAATTTAGAATTTCAAATGCAGTAACGACTACTTTACTGTGACTATAAAAAGAACGATCGTTGATCATTCAGGACAGAGGACTTACAATTGAGAACAACACATTGAAGAATACATCATTCTCACTTCCATACTCTCACTCTCATTCTGATACGAAGAGCATCAACGAGACATCAATCGCATTACATCAGTTCGTGAGAAGTTCAACTCTGCCATTTCTAGAGAAGTCCAATTCTGAAATCTATTCATTCTTTGTATTTTGTCTTTACCATTTAAGAGTTTATTGTACTATCTGCTCTTCTGAGAGAGTACTTTCTATTTGATGTTCTCACATCAAAACTCACTACAACAATTCTATAAAAATAGAGGTTAGTCACCTACTACTAATCTTTGTGTGTGGTGTAGCACGCAAATGGAAAGATCCTAAGTAATAAAAGCTTTTTCATACGTAGCTTGGATCATCTTCATAAAAGATCACAAGTGCTGAAAGTTTAGAAACTTCAGAATGCAGCTGTGTGGATCTTGTAAAGGTTTGGAACACACCCATAAGTAATTTGCCATAGTGGAAAAATTCTCAAGAGGTACTTGAGGAGTGGATGTAAGCTGGGACAGTCGAACCACTATAAATCTTGGTGTCATTCTCTAACTCTATTCTCAATCTCTTACTTGTGTATATTTGCTTACATATATAAGTTTCAAGTTAGTTTTTAGTTTGAATAGTTTTTTAAAACACAAGTATTTTATAAAGACCCTATTCACCCCTCTCTAGGGTCGTCCTATAGTTAACAGAGTAGAGGTTAACTATGAGATTAGGCGGAGTGGGTGCATAACATCTTCCCACTCGGTACCTTAGCCCCCAAACCCGATCTGTCGTGATAAAAGGACTAAGCCTAATTCAAACAGAGTCATTCTAGGTTCTTAGACCTTAAAACCAAGTGGCGACTCCATTTTGTTCTAGACTTTAATTTTGAGATCTTACGACCGCAATTGAATTGACGGAGGTAGTTCGATTAAGACTCTATTGTCTATCTACAAATGTCATGATTACAACAAACAATGCACATCATCCAAAAGGGCTATCCCCCGTAGGGAACCTTTTTAGCATCGCGAGATGGGGAGAGGGTACCTACACATGTAAATAGATCTTCTTTCCCATCTTTTTGCATATTTGTTTTAAGTTAGTAAATCTGAAAATATGTATATAAATTTCATAAAGATCATGGTTTAGGTTGGTTTATACATGCATGATAGTCTTAGAACAAATAGGATGCTCAAACTTCATTTTTAAAGGAAAAGTGCTTGCTTTCACGTTTTTTGATAAATTAGTAAAAATATCTAAATATTTTATTTTTGTTTTTATTTTCTGTTTGAACTAAAGTGAGGATAAGATGTCTGGAGTACCTATAATTTTTGGTTTAGCCATAGAAAATTATTTTTATCACTAACTAAATTTATTGTCACTGATGGCCCAGAAACTATTTTTTACAGTCATTTTGCATGGCCACCATTTTTTGTACAAAAATTTCATTTGCATGAGACCATTTGGTAAAGTTAAATATTTGAGTTATGGTTCTAACCCCACTAGTTTCATCACGTTTAAAGTCTTGTGCACAGAGTTACACTATTTTTTTAAAGAGGTATAAATTTGAAATACTGATGGCATTTTAATTAATTCTTCCTAATCATAACTGATTTTCATACAAAGTCAGTACCAAAATGACCCTAACATGTTATTGCATGTTTTTTATTTTTAGTTTAGAGTTTAAGTATTATTTTTTAATTTTCTTTTGAAGGTGCACAGATCTGAAAATTTGTCTATAAACTTTATTTTGATTTTAAGTTAGGAAAAATGTGTTGTCATACTTGATTATTAATTTAAGTGTTATGTTTATTAATTATCACATATTTAATTATTGCTTATGAAATATATCATGTCAAATATATTGTTAGTTTTGGAAATAGATTTTATTGATGTGACATGCTCATTGTTGATAGTATATTTAGCTAAGATTATTGGAATGTACAATGTCTACACACTTGGATAATTGTTGATTTATACCATGTTCATGAAATGTTAGTTAAATTTTATTGTTGGGTTGAAATATGAGTTTCGTTTCACTAAGTTTATGAAGAGATAAATAATATACATGAATGAACGGGCGATATTCCCAATTGATTATAAATGGGCAAGCTCCGAGTTGGTTACGAACGGGGATGCTTCCAATATAAAAAGTTTGTAAAAACTTTTTGGATGGCCCCATAATACTGGCGAGCTGTGTAATAAGTTCCCGCTCAATCCTCTATCTTGGGCAGATCTGATGGAAAATAAAACTTGATTAAAACATGAGTTACATGAACCCAAGAATGACACCGATTTTGAATCAGCACACTTGAGGTAGCTATTGATGTATTGGTGGGTCGATTGACGATTGAACTAGAGATTCACTTGTGCTTGTTGGTGATTATTGTTACTATTTTTTGTAGAGACAGTAAATTAATTAAATATCTTTTAAATTAACTAAGATATGATTATAGAAAGTTTTGTGGAAATTAATAATAAATTCTTTAATTCTACATAAAATCACTTCTATGCAGCCCCTTCTCTAAACACACAAACACACGCACACACACCAGTGCCTCCTCTGGAAATCGCAGACTCCTCCAACACCATGAATGCACACACCAGCGCCTTTCCCTTTGGAATTGTGTAATACCGCCTCCTCCTTCTCATGTGTACAAGAACCCTAAAGTGAAATCCTTTCCTATCGTCTCAGGTGAGCTCTAAAATCATCCACGATGCAGAGCTCCCTTCTTCTTACCTTTTTTTGATCGTCGTGCCCTAGCTTATTCACAGAAAGACATTTTGGGTGAATTCCCCTTCTGCAACAGATTTTCCTCTTCACCTCGCAGCTGTTTCTCCGGTATTTTTTCCCTTTTCCTTGGTGTTTAAGAGTGATAAAAGCAACTGATTTTGGACCCTAGAAGCTTCTCCACCATTGTTCAAGCTTGGAGCTCATTCTAGTATTTTCCAATTTTTAAATCTTCAAGTCATCTAAAGTAGGGACTTTTACTTATTTTGATGTTCAATTTTCATGTATGGATGCAGATAATAATTTTTTAATTATTGGATTGACTAATTTTACATGAAATTGATTTTTTTAGACTTGAATTTTAATTAAATTGAATGCATAAATGGGTTCCTCATTTAAAATTATGTTATTGTAAATTCTTGATATGTTTAATAGCTATTTCAAATCATTGGAATTTTGGGTAATCTAATTCTCCTTTTCATGATCTTTCTTGATTTGAATTTGAGAATATCTAAATGTTGCCTTATGAGGGATAATCGCTTAAAAGGCACAGTTGGATTTGAGACGTTAGAACTGGATATGTGGTTACCATGGAAATTTTGGAATCGGTTAAAAGTTAATTTTTTTAAGTAAAAAGTAACAAACACTTCAACGTAAAGTGAAAATGGTTTTTGGAATGGCCTTGAGAGTTTTGTGGTTGACACCTAAGTTGCGAGTTAGACAGTTGGTCTACGAGTTCTAAGCTTGATGTGTGGTAGGTTCTTATACTCGGGAGGTTAGTGCCTCGAAAGTAGGATTTTTCACGACTCACTAGTGCGTTGAATTGCTTAGGTGAGTTGGATGATCGATGCATTATCACTAGGGCACATAGGCCTAGTGATAAGAGATGGTTGTCTACTCTCTTAGGCGTGTCATGCACCTCATAGGCGACTACTTAGATTGATTGAACATAATGAAATTAATTATGGAATCAGTAAAGGTTTAAAAATTAAAATGAATTAATCATGACATGCCCTTATAGTTACATTTTATTTCGGTATATGTTTTATCTACCCGTGGTTCATACTTAGAATTGTTTGTTATTTATGAGTATTGATTCCTCTGGTTTGTTCATGTGGTTGGGGATTCTATGTTCTACAGCGCCTCGCGGTTGATTCCATCTTCTGAGCCATATCTTGGGTTACTAGTTATATATACACTCTGTTGGTTTTCTTTCCCTTTTTACATAATTTCCATGGTGTAGGCCATAAGACTAAAGCTTTATTTTTATACATCTCTTGTTTAAGTTTGAATACTTGTACTGAGCTTAATACTCTTACTACGGGTGTATTGTGATTAGTTTTATCACCGTATATAGAGGTTAAATGCATATATGTGAAGTAAGGATGGATGCCCTACGACCTATACTTTAGTTGTTGTTGAGATCCAGACAGAGCCTGTGTATATTATCGTGTTGTTTGATTTTTTTCCCAGGTTGCTTTGGAGATGGTTGAACCATCGATTTATCCGAAAAATAGAGAAAACTCTATCGAGTTTTTTTAAAAAATTTATACTTTGGAATATTTTCTAGAAATATTTTCTCTTATATTCCGAGGCTTATTCCAATCTATATTCTACGTACATGCATAGTCGTTAAATAAACCTTAATAATTTCTTTTTCTTTTCATAAACTAAAGATATTTTCTTTCTTTGATCCTTATTCCTCATTTTCGAGTTAGACGTGAGACTTTATGGAGATCTAATTATCACTTTTGAGTCTCAGATTCGTGTTGGTAAATTTTGGGTGTGACAATTTCTTTTCTATGCCCTTGCTTCGGGGATGTTCCTGTCGAGTAAGAGATTCAACTAAGATGACATCTCGACTGTAAGGAGGGTGTTGATCAGCCAATGTGTCCATATCTATGTGACCTGGGATAAGATGGTCCATTTCGGTTAAATGGATCATAGGATCACTGAGATATCAATCGGAATATAATTTTTATATGTTTTGTACTTTACTTCCTTTACTGTGTTGTTTTTATAAAAAGACTTATGTGTGCTATGCTAGAATTTTATTATTTTTCGGTTATATTTTTTTAGGTTTCGCATCTCTTGGTGTTTCATGCCAAGTCCCGAAGTAGCTTATGAGAACGCGGGGAATCACCAGGAAAAGCAACAAGAACTGTGGATTACCTAATTATGTTTAGCTCAAATTCTAAGTTTACTTTTGTGCCGTTAAAAAATTTTAAATTTTCTGTCTCTTTTATGTTAAGTCTTCTGCAAAAGCATAGTATAACATCGCTCTAGATATTTCAAGAAATCGGGATCTCACAGATTGGTATCAGAGCATAGATTCAACCCTTAACTCACGCTGACATTGTACTTTTGGTCTTCACATAGTACCTAAGTTATGTACTTTTAAATTTAGAGTTTTGAACTACAGTTTATTTCAGACTGACACAATTCTTTTACCTTGATTGTAGGATGGCTTCATCATCTTCAAATAGTGATGTATCCACCAACTCCTATGGATGTTTTCGTTTAAGGTGAATGAAGACTACTCTTACTATACGAGGAAGGGCAGAATGATGCTGGTAAGGAGACATCTAGATAGCCAGTACATATAACTAAAGATAGCCATTCGCAGAGTCTAGGACAATACCAGGCTGGCTGAGTATGAGAGGATGATAATAGACAAGGAGTATGACACACCCATACTTCTACGGCGATGGCACCTGGAGGAGGAGGTAGACTCTGCCAATTCGATAGCACCACCATTGTACAAGGAGGAGGAGGAGGTTAACTCCTATATTATTCCGATCTGCATTCCTGTTCATCCAATGTAGTACACTTGGGTGCTTCCAACTTCACTAAAGTACACCCCTGCATCACCCATCTACACCCCTACATCACCCATCTATACCCCTGCATCACCCAGCTACACTCTGGCATTCTCGTCTTACGTTTCTACCGCTCTTGTTGACCCAATGAAGGATCATGATGAGTAGTAGTCTTAGGATGGAGTTGTGTTAGTTAGAGGCGACTTTTATCTTTTGATGGTGTTTTATTAAAAGTTACCTATGATGTTGTATTTTCTTTCCTTCCTTTTTGTAGAATTAATGTTATAACTTCTTAGGATTTCGTGTTGAATGTTACAATCGTGTTCAAAATCATTAACTAGCATACTAGACTTGCAAAAAAACATAATTGAATGAAATATCTAAAACCAAAATACTAATTCAATTGTTAATGTTTGTAATAAGATGGCTGGAAGACCAAAAAGATGATCACAAGCCCTAGTTCACAATAATAACGTGCCAAGTCATGACGATAATACATCAATACACAATGACCATGCCCTAGCTCAAAATGACAATGTACTTAACGCTAATATCCATGCCCTTACACCGAGAGTTTAGGGTGAGCTTGCTCAAGTCCTTAGGGCTATCGCTAGAGTTTTGAAACCACCAAGGGAGCAACCTCAGGAATGAAATGAACGTTTATCCATTTTTTCTGAATTTCATCCTCAATGGCTGTGGGGACTCGCCCTCCCGTCGCCCCGCGGCCCGGGGGGAGGGTGGTTTTTCCACCGAAATGCGCACCCTGCGATGGGTCTGAGGGCCGCGCGGGTTTTTCAGAGTCGCCACTTGGTTTTAGGAAAACCAAGAAACCAAAAAGTGGGCCGTTTTTCAAGGTAAACCAGCCCGTCATTA
>JAUTBS010066332.1:0-13405 GCA_032361285.1 Aequorea victoria
GATCTTGACAGGCCATGCTATATAGGGACATCTCTCTTGGATTGCATTAATGACGTCATTAACCATTTTATGACATCATCATTCTGTAACTGCCATTGATGTGCTTCGCTCCTCTCCATTAGAGGCCTGCTCAAAAGTTTTTGTGGCGAATCGTGTTGCTTAATGAGACACATTCCCACCTGCCCCAACGAGAAGTTATTTCATGCCTTGGAGCAATATTCGTTTTAATTTAAATCATACATTTGTGTAAATTTTATTACTTTATATATGAAGAACACACAAATGTATAATTCAAATTTAAAATGGAAAATTGGTATGGAGCATGGAATAATTTCCCCGCCCCAACACACAGGAAGGAGAAAAATCTAGAAACTTTGTATTTAATTTTAATACTTTTTTATTTAAATTTTAAAACATAAGATATTAGAAGAAAATATTGTATTTAATTATAAAACTTAAGATATTAAATGAAAAAATTATCCGTGTAAATTAAACTATCACTCATTATACATGTAAAAAAAACATAAAATTATTTAACATCCGCGTGCCGCGCTTTTTCAATTAAGTAAAAATATCATTACAGACTCCAGCAATGTTCGATTATCCATCAAGAGAGAACTTCTTTCTTGTGCCATATTGTGTGACGCAAATACTCTTGTCATCTGCAAACTACAAAAAAAATGGAGGAAAAAAAAATCATATAGAGCCCCCGTATTCAACCTCATGCTATTAGGTATATATATATATGAATTATGTTAAAATCCACTACACTCAAGAAATGGTAGATTATCGAAAAACAGAGAATTCCCTTTCTGTACCTTTGTGTGACAACCCGAATACTCTTGTCAGTGTGGAGCCTAATTAATAAGTGTACACCAACCATGTGTTCGCAGGTCTTGTTGAAAAAATAGTTTGAGTTTGTTACCATTGTACTGTTTTTTTTTTTTTAAAGATTGTTTCTTTTTAGTAATACATGTTTGGTATTAATAGTTGTGTCCATTTCTTTCGTGACTATTCTAAATTGTCATGAGTTCTTATATACATCGCGTCTATCTTTTAGTTACATGGATGGAAAATATCGTTTAATCATTGTATACATAAAGTCTAGATAGAGTACAAAACATTGTTTGGTTCGTTAAGCTCACTGATTGTAGTATTGCTTCTGTGAGATTCTGATCATTGTATGATGGAAAATAGACATCCGTCGAACTGTAAATACTGAAATGAGGATGAATCTGTCTTAAGAACATAGTGTGAAGTATTAGTCTTGATCTATCATCATCTTTGAGTTCGTATGTTCTATAAGTCAAATTTTAATTTTAATCTATATTTTTATTTATCAAAATTGTACAAAAAGTATACATACTTTTTGAACAGATGTAACCTTTAAAAAAGAGTATTTTTTTTTTTGTATTTTTCACAACCTTTTAACTATAGCTATATATATTGTAGCGTAGAAAAGTTTAGATGTAATTTATCATTTTTTCGTCATAGTGAAACAACCGCAATAGCACTTGACGTAGTCCTAGTTAGACCAACCATGTAAATCTTGTGTTTCGAGTGTAATTATTTTTATTTCGTTATGTTTTTTCTACATTCGTCTCCCATAAATCTTGCATGAGGTTTGTCATATCCCTAACAAACTTCATAAAAAGAGATGCAAAACATTGTCAGAATGAGTATTGAGATGAGGCAATACCCGATCTAGAACTAGTCACACTTTTTTTTAGGTGGCAATATTGAACGTAAAGGTTTGGGGTGTCCATCGAGTGACCTGACCAGCTCAAATCGTCCAAACCGAACCAACCAAACTGAACATAAACGATTTTGTTCATTAATTCGGTCAGTTATATATGGATGAATACATTAATTTCTGAGCGGGTCATGGTCGGGTGATGGGTCATGGTGTAACATCCCGTATTTTTACGAGAAAATATTAAAAGATAATTAACCCGGCTTAGAGCATAAAGTGATGTTTCGTTTGGGTTATGGCTCGGGTTAAAGGTGAAATTAATAATTCAAATGTAAGAGGACCAATTGTTTAATGAATGAAGGGTGAGAGTGGTAATTTAATTTTCAAAAGAGGAGGGAGCCTTGTGTGAATATGAAAGGAGATTTGATCTCCTCACATAGCCAGAGATTTTGGGAGGCTGGTGGAAGAGATGTCAGGATTCTTTCTCAGAATCCTCTCTTTGAGGTCTGGTGCATCAGTGGTTTGAGAGAGAACAGCTGGGAGAGAACAGCCGAGAGAGAGAATGGTTGAGGAAAGGAAAATGGGGGAAAATCACAGAAGGAGTGAGTGTGATGTTCTTGTGGAAACTAGAGAGTGCTAAGCTGGAGTAAGGAGGAGTATTCACTCCATTTCCAGAAGAGGCGAAGAAAAAGGAAGAAGACAAGAGGTGGAACCACCATTGTAGCTATCCTTGAGGTTTTGAGGTAAGGATCATATTTCTGAGCTCTCGTATAAATACCATATGGAATACCTCCTTAAATCGAAGTTTGAGACCTAGATCCATTGGCCTTTAGCCCTTCCTAAGCATAGACCTTACATTTGTGGGTCTTCGTGTTCATCCATGGATGGATATTTGGTGAGAAACCTAGATTTACTTTTTATAAATCTTGATGAAAAGACCTTTGAGATGAGTTTTGGAGTATTGAATTATACGGATGTGGAGGGGGAAAGTTTGTAGGTGTCGTTAAGCTTTGTTTAAAGAAAAAAATCACTTTTTTCTACCCAAACAGTCCCTTAACCAGAGGAAAAAGAAGAAAATAGAGCATAGGGTGTTTACCGGTGTGTGAGTTAACCCTAAAAGGGTGGGCATCGACTCAGGTCCTTCCCAGGTCTCGGTAGTTTGCACAGGCTGGAGGTTGAGTCGACACAAGCGCTGGTGTGTTAACTCACGAGCTGTTATGCTCTTGATTGTTTTGCAGGCGGACGTTTGAGTCGACCCAAGTGGTCTAGGTGTCGACTCAAGTCTGGGGCTTGTGCGTTGATCCAAACCCTAGTTGTGGACGCCAGGTGTGCGTGTGAGCCGAGGCAGTCAACCCTTGCCTCGACCCCTGGGTTGGTTTCTTCACTTGTGTGTCAACCCGAAGTAGGTGGGGGTCTACCCAAGCCATGTGAGTCGACCCAACATGGGTCTGAGTCGACTCAATGAAAGAAATATAATAGTTTTTCCGTGGTATTTTAGGGATCCTTCTAGACCCTTTTGGCCGTAAGTTCTTTAATGGAATATGCTCCTAATGAGCTCAACTAACCCCTCGATATCATGACGAGAAAGAGTTATATGAGTTTTAGGTAGATCCTTATGTATGGTTGTTTTATATTATAGGTTTTGAAAAGGTCTCCGAGGAGAAGGGGAAAACACCTCGTGTGAGTGGTAGTCCGGTTTGAAGCCTTGATCTTAAGGTGAGAGTGGCTAGCCTATTCATAATGATTTGTATGTTGTAAATGTTTTACATATATTGATGAGCATGTTTCGTTGCATGCTTGGTTTATATATTTATCATAATGTCGAAAGAAGTTCTTTAGTGAAAAGTGTGTTATGAGCAGGTGTGGCTCGTGTATCCAAATTATGTTTCTCTTTCCTTATAAAGAAGTATGAGCATGTGTTGCTTGTATGGTTGGAAAGATTATATTTCTCTATGCAAAGAGTGTGAGCATGAGTTACTTGCAAGCGTGAATTTATTTTCTATTTATGGGTTGTTTTGTCGGAAAGTGCTAAGTTATAATGGGTAACCATCTCGTAGGACCCCGTGTGTGGGTTCCTGGTAGCCAATAAAGGTTTTACCTCGTGTGTGGGTGGATTTGATGATAGCCTTAAAGGCTCACTCTTGTGTGGATGTTGTATAGCCTTAAAGGCATTTACTTCTAAGAGGGTGAAAGTCCAGTGGGGACTGTCACACTGACCACTAGTGTTTTATATAAGTGGGCCTCTTGCACACCACTCAAAAATAGAAGTGTTGTATTGAGGAAACGGTACCATTGAAACTCCCGATCGTGAGGTTAAACGACTACTTGGCCACTAGATGACGTGTGTGTGTGTGAGAGCGTGTGTTGTGGACACTTATATATTGTTATTAAGCATTTTACATGTTTGGGCTTGTAGGTTTGGGTTTAGAAACTAAATGTTTTCTAAACAAGTTGTTGGATTGTTGAGCCCTTTATGATCCATGTATTATGGTCATCTTTTAGGGCCATGGGCCAACTATGCATGGGAGTATGTATGCTTCATCATGAACATAAAATGGGCCATAGGGCCAAGTTTTGGAAACATTTTTCATAACATGAAAGCTCGTCCATTGTGCCATGTGTGTGTGGAAAGAAATTTAAAAGTATGTTTAAACCTTTTGGGTGGTCGTTGGACCATAAGTAAAAGTATAAGGCTTTGATAAACTATATGTGTTGGCTAGTGAGCCGAACTATGAGTGTGTCCCTCATGCTTGGCTTGTCTTAATAGAAATGTTGTTTTAGTATGAAACCGGCATGTTTATACTATGTTGTTTTATTCTTTTGATTATGATGCTAAGTCAACTCTTCTGTAACCTTTGTGGTTGCAGATTCAGTTTGGTGTAGACTCTATTTCCATTAATGTTATGCCGAAAGGAATGAAGATCCTTGTAGAAGTTATGCTTGGTGTAGATGTGGTCCATAGTGCCAGGAGGAGTTTGTTACAGGAATGAAGACCTTGTAGCATAGTTATCTTTCATTATATTATGAATTGTGGATGATATGTATATCAGGTTGTTTTTGTATGAGGGATTGAGCGTCCCGTAGTTGGAGATTATCATCTTTTGTAATTTGAGCTGAAAGTTTGCTTTATCCATGGTTTAGTTTTGTATGCATGGGTGGAGACCTTCCTTGTGGTTTCGTATGTATTGGATCTATGGATGATTTTAAGTTGTTATGAGAATTCTTTTACAAGTAAAGTATTGAGGGAAGTCGGCATAACACCACTCCGAACAAGGTTAATCATCCTCACGAGAGTGGGGTGTTACACTCACGCCTCTCTTTCCTATCATTCCAGTACCCCCTCTCTATCCATTCTCTACCCAGCACTCTCCTTCGGCTCCCTCTCTCCGATCAATCCTGCGGCACCACCAAACCACCGTCAACCACCGCACGCCGCCGTCACCCTCGTCCTCCGTCATCATTTTGGCTGGTTCTCTTTCTCTCTCCACTGTTCTTCCTTTGAGATATAGCAGAATGATATATATATATATATATCACAAATATACATTCATGTGGTAGATTACATATAAGAAGCATGTTATATATATATATACATTTAACGAATAAATCATATAAGTATTACATAAGACCATATATATACGTATTGATATACAAATATATATATAACTTGTTATATATATATATATACACATATATATACAAGATATAAAAATCAAGTTTCATATGTCTTTAAGTGTAAAACTCATGGAAAATCTGGAATCAAACTTATATAAGACTGATATACAAAAATATATTTACATACATATGCTCATTATCTATATAATAAGGAAGCTCATATTTTCAAAATTTTCAAGACACAAACTGTCTTTAATGGCGAAGATTTAATATCACCAAAATTCAACGGCTGAGATTGATTCCAACCTTTTCTATCTCCCACTCAAAGAAAACCAGAGTTTAGGGTTCAAAACCCAAACCCTGTCTTCTTTCTCTCTCTCTCTCTCTCTTACTCGCGTCTTCGGTCTTTTCATGTCTCTCTCGCACCTGCTTTCCCTCTCAGTGATAGACTGGCTCCTCCCATGCTCTCTCTATCTCTCGCACCCGATCTATCTCTCTGTTGCTCTCCACTATCGATCTCAAGCATCGTCGCAACCATCATCAACCTGAAGCATCGCAGCGTCCACTGGTAACCTCTCTTTCTCACTAATGCAGACATTCCGATTTATTTGGGTTAATCAATTTTGGGTGAATGATAATTGATTTTGGCTGAATTGATTTTTGATTAATCGATTTTGGGGTGAATCGGTTTTGGGTGAGATTTTTATGAATTCCTGCACAGTTTTTCTCCTCTTTTTTTACATTTTCCTTTTTCACTCAACAGGTCTCTTCTTCTCTATCCTCTCTTCTTTCTCCCTCCACTGTTGCCTATCCCGATCTGCTTGGGGAAAATGCAATGGATGATGATTGATGGTATTGTTTCATTTCGATGCATTCTTTGTGGTATTGTTTCTCATGTTTTTGTAGATTCATGTACACACTTCAATTCATCTCATCGTGAATTTATTTGTGCCTCTTTTTTCCAATGTTTCTTACTCTGTTTCAAAAACTTGGAAGTTGAGAATGATAGATATTATTTTCTGTTGCAGTAAAGCAGAGAAAGTTTCATATACTGAAAAAGTACCCAAGTTATTCAATTTATTTGTTATGTGTTTTAATATTTGTAATTTCATTTTCCTTATCTTACCAAATTATCTTAGGAAATTACAACATTCAAATTTATTTGGGTTAATCGATTTTGGGTGAATGATAATTGATTTTGGCTGAATCGATTTCTGACTAATCGATTTTGGGTGAGATTTTTATGAATTCCCGCCCAATTTTTCTCCTCTTTTCTACATTTTCCTTTTTCACTCAACAAGTCTCTTCTTCTCTATCCTCTCTTCTCTCTCATTCCACTGTTGCCTATCCCGATCTTCTTGGGG
This sequence comes from Aequorea victoria, assembly GCA_032361285.1. NCBI lineage: Eukaryota > Metazoa > Cnidaria > Hydrozoa > Leptothecata > Aequoreidae > Aequorea > Aequorea victoria. The sequence goes on from JAUTBS010066332.1 coordinate 6,673, forward strand.
AAAATGTAGCGGATGATGATTGATGGTATTATTTCATTTCGACGCCTTCTTTGTGTTATTGTTTCTCATTTTTTTGTAGATTCATGTACACACTTCAATTCACCTCATCGTGAATTTATTTGTGCATCTTTTTCCCAATGTTTCTTACTCTGTTTCAAAAACTTGGAAGTTGAGAATGATAGCTATTATTTTCTGTTACAGTAAATCAAAGAAAGTTTTTGAGATATTTCAAATACATGTATAATTGTTTTTTTGAGAAACCAATATTATCACATTTGTATATTCATAAATTTTTATCACTTATTATGTAAGAAAACTAGGATGTCAATACTTTCAACAATTGTTGCATCTCTACATTGTTTCTACTGTGAGTCTGTGACTATGTATTAAAGTTTTTTTTAGACAATTACTATGTATTATTAGACTTTTTCTCTCATTCATTTTTTGATTCCTCTTTTCTTTTTTTTTTGAAATGACTCAACTTATTTCATGACTTTGTTGAGGCTTGAAAAACTAATAAAACTCTGAAATAATGCAAGTATTTGTTTTTTATGCCCGTTTATATTCTTTTCATGCCTATTTAGCTTTGATTTAACTATTTAATTTGTCCGTATTTACGTGAACGTAGAATAGTTCACTTTAGTAATTTTGGTCATAATTCATTGGTGCTCTAACATCATGAAATTTAATGTTAAGTTTGGTTTTTTTTTTTTTTTTGTAGTGACTCTTGAATGAAACCAATCTAAGTGTATAAAGACAAAATGTTGGACAACACTCTCTTCGGAAACCCACTTCATAAAATTTCACAAAATTCCTTTCGAAACCCACTTTGAAAAACCATTTTGTTTTCACATATTTGATTTTTCTCTTCATGTAACATCAGCTTCTTGATTAAAATGTATTTCCACTCTCCTAGGAATGGACCCTTCTTTGTTGTTAAAGAACACATTTTGTGCCTTCTATTTCTTCAAGTTTTCTATTTTGAGTTTCTCTTTTATTTTTTTTTCATTTTTGTTTAGATCTTTTTTTTTCTGTGTAAGTAAATGTACATAGGGTTGTAAGTTTGTTGAAGAATTATGGATACATTATTATTCCTTTTGCGTTTGATTTTTTGCTTCAAAAAATTTGTTTCTTCTTAGTCATTATTTTCTACTGATTGTTGAAGTTGTTATTTCATCAATTGTTGTACTTTAGATTTGGGGCTCAACAAATACTAATAAGTTGACACTTAATTATGTAGACTTATGTTGTCAAAATTAGTACAATTTTATGTTTGTTGCAAATTTCTTCTTAGTCATTATTTTGTTTGTTGCAAAATTGGTACAATTTTATGTTTGTTGACACCTAAATATGTAGACTTATGTTGCAAATTTCATAATGCACTAGTATATATATATTTACACACACACACATATATATATATATATATATGCACAAAACATCAACCATGTTCTTATACGTTTTTAAATCGTAACACTCATTAGAAAATATGATAAATAACCTTTATATTTTATAAAAATCTAAGCTTGAAGGTTTGGAATGAAAAACAAAAATCAAAATCGCGAGTTACAGAACCTGGTTCGACCCCTCTGCTGGGTTCCGTCCGGATGGAACGTCTCCGGCGTTCGGACGGATGAGCCCAGTAGCCTTCTCCTCCTCTCTGTGACTTTCCGTTCGGACGGACCCCCCACCGTCTGGACAGATCCAACCAGAGGCGATTCCAGGCTCGGTTTGTGTACTCTTTCGGTTAAGGACTTGTTTGGTTAATCCCCAATGTTAACTAAGTTATTAAATGAAAATGTAAGCACTTAAATTATGTTTTTAATAAAGTTAAACTATTAAAAATATTGTTGAATGAAAATTTAATTAGGAGTTATAATTAAATAATAATTAAACTTAATAAATCAAAAAATATTATAAATTAATTTTAAAAGATTTAAAGGTGCCGTTTGGGGAATCAGTATAATTAGTACATTTAATTAAATAAGAATTTAATTAAAATCACAAACAAATAATTGAAATCTTAACTAACGGGTAAGGATTCGTTTGGATAGTTAGACTGTTATTTGTATTTACGCGTGACATGTACATTTATCATTCAGGTTGACGTAGATTACCTCTTTACTATTTCCTTACATTTATTTTTGCGGACATCAGGTGAGTGGATCATGCTATTTTCTTTTAGTAAAATTTCACATTCCCAAAAATTATTTTAAAGAGAAAGGTTTTTAGTCTACTTCAAATGTTTTAATAAAAAACCATTTTTTAAATACTTTAAAGGAAAATGTATTTATTTAAATGCTTTTCTTAAATTCTTTAGAATATTATGTATGATATACCATCCTGCAAATTCATGGCATATAAGTTTTAAAGCATGAAAAGAAAGAAAATTATTCTTTTACTTATATATATGATGCGACTTGAGATGTGAAAAAGTTCAAGGGATAGTTTTTTCTTCAAGGGTGAATTTGGCCAGCTAAGGAAAAATACCGGTTTGATTCCGCGTTGACCTTAGTTGACTCAATTTTTACGGGACAGCCCGGGTGTACCCGGTGACCTTAACCGATGTCGAGTAGAGAATAGTCCCGGGCGCCAACCCGTGGTGACTCTAATGTCGATATTAGATCCAAGGGTCAAGAGACTCCGAATAAATGTTGCATTGATACTTTATATGCGCAGATTAATACTTTTACCGGATTGTTTATTCTCACTCTTGTATTAGCATGTTGCATTTACCATATTTTTATGATATTATTTTTTTTATATAATATGAGGACACTTGACGTCCAGTTTGAAAAGAAAAATTAAAAGGGGAAATATACTTTCAAATGAAAGAAAATGAAATAATTTGAGAAGAGATGAACTGAAGGGTTTGTGGTTATCCAGTTTTATTATGCTGTATATACCATGTCATGTTATATTATCATATATTTTATTTTATCCCTGTTTTAGAACTGTATTGTACTATCATAATTCTATTCACCAGTTTATACTTATGTTGTATTATAACATTTTTAGGTAATCAGTGAGTTGATATGCTTTTGACGGACAGCTGTGGGGGATCCAATTCTATGACCTCTATGACATATCTTATCATTTTGTTACTTCCGCATAGTTTTACATTAATTCATTTGACATTGAGATATATGAATTCATTGATGTTGTTGGCATTATATATGGATTTTGTGGATTGTTGACCCAAATTATTATGAATGTGATTTTAAGTATTTAAATTCAAAGAAATTGAATCTTTAGTTAAGCATATAGTAGCTCAGGATATTTTTCTCGTGGTCCCTCGCGTAACTCGAGTTTTGCACTCTCATATTTGCTAAGGATATTTTTCATTATCCCGTAATTTAATTTGGTCAATGGTTTAACGACCGATTTGATCGGAAATTAAATTAAAGGTCGGGGGCATTTTGGTCCGGTGAACATTAATTGATTAATGATGTTAATTAATTAATTTAATTAATTTATTTTGTCCCGACCGCCACCCTTTTGACTCCCCTTTTCTCTATTTTTTTTCTCTCTCTCTCACCAATCTTTTTATTATTCGGTTGATGCTTAAAGAGATATGAAATTCCTTATATATATTTTTTAATCCTTGATTCATTGGGATTTGAGAGCAGCTCTTTTGGCATCTAAGTCTCTCTATATACATATGTGATTCCATCTTTCCAAAAGTGGCATGCAATAGAGAATTGAAAAAGGATCATTTGGTGTGTGCTGTGTAGAAAAAAAGAGAAGAGAGACATTCAGAATTTTTTATTAAAATTTTTGTGAGAGTTTTTGAAGAAAAGAAATTATAGAATATATTATTCTATCATTTTTCTGATCGAGAAATTGAGCAAACGATTTTTGAGACACGAAGGAGGATCGTAATCCACACTGTATTCTTCGTACTGTGCAGACGTGTTATACGCGAGAAGATTGCCGGGTCATCTCAACGATATCGTTGCAGTCACACAGATCAAACCTACCAGATTTGTAAAGCTATAAAAAAATATTTTTCGCACCTTTTTATGTCTTTTCACGTATTTCTATCTATGTCGTCTTATCGAAATCCCTGGGACTCCAACAAGTGGTATCAGAGTCCACCGATACGGTTTATAGATTGCAAATACGTTGTTGTTAATCTCTGTTTTGCAGGGATTCACCACTGTTATGATCCTTTTGTATTTGAATGAATGAATCTTTTTATTATTTATATGTTTTGGTTTTTTCCCGACGATGTGATTCGGGTGATAGAAATTGTGAACTCTATGGATGAGACAAAGATTTATAATAATGTAATTTTCATTCTTTATGGTTCTTCTGTTTTCGTGTTTGATTGAAGAACGGAGCGGAACGAATTTTCGAAGGTGAAACCAGGCGACAGTGCAGCCCACTACATGTTTACGTTAGGACGCTGGTCAAAAACGTCCAGACGTTTTTGGCCAATAGGCTTTGGAAGCAGGTTCCATCCGGACACCAGAGGGTTTCCGTCCGGACGCCGGAGGGTTTTCGTCCGGACGGATGACGAGCGTCCGTACGCAAGTGAACAACGTCTGAATATTTTACACCGGTGGCTTCGATAGGTGTTCACCTTCTGGACGGTGGGAGGTTTTATCCGGACGCCAGTGTGCTGAATGACATGGACTTCGAGATTTTCTAGATTTTTTAGGATTTGAGCTTTTCTGCTCAACGGATCATCTTCTGGATCATAACAGTGGTTTTTATCTTTATATTTCTTATTATTTGTTGTGGATGAACACTTTATTATTTTTTGTATGATTTATTTTATTTCTTTTAATAAACGATAAATACGAAAAAATAATATTTTTTGTCCAAACAAATATTGAAATTAAAATGGTTTTATTTTAATTTAAAGTTAAAACAAAGATAGTTTAATTAAATTTGAGAAACCCTATTTTTAATTAATACTTTGTTTTAAAGGTTTTTATTAGAACAAATACAACCATTGTATTTAATTTACGGGGTCTATAAAGTATTTAAAGTTTTAAAAGGTTTTTAATCATACCGATTTTGAAACTTGAATTTAATATTTTTCCGTAATTAAATGGGTTTTGTTTATTTTAAACATAAATATTTTAATTAATTAAAATAGGGTAACCTGGATTTTAAGTAGAATTAAAATATTTTTTAATGTTAAACAATTTTTTTTGTTAAGTTTCTATATTAATTAAACATGATAAGTTTTAATCTTTATCCCAATTTTTTTATTAAAGATTTTAAAACTTTGTTTTAATTAATTAGAATTAAATAAATGTTTTCAAAACTCTGGTTTTTCAAAAACTAAGTGGGAGAGAGATTTAGTCACATATAAATCTCGCAGTCTCTATCACTTGTTCGTTGGTAATGCAATTATAGTCTGCGTGCCGGCTTTGACTTTCGGCCTTCCCATCGGATGGACTATAGTTGTTGGTTACCATAACGGATCTCTGAAATGAGTAATTCGATAAAGAGTATCGGTAGGATTATATCCTCTCCATCTGAGGGATCCGGTACAAGGACACGGTCTTTCGAATTAAGAGTAATGGTACACACTTAAACAAAAATAATAGTATCCTCCCCATCAGAGTCACTGCTATTATTTTTCAGGACCAAATCCATATCGACTATTTAATTTTACTAGAAATGTTTGATGTCCAAGAAAGTAAAATTAATTGACTTCGGGTCTGCCCGTACGAATGTTGATTGGTAGACGTTCATACTATCGTGACTTGCTATATCACGATGTGTCGGGATAATAATTAATTTTTTTTAAAAATAAAATGGTTGAGAGTAACATATTATAAATTGAATTAATATTTTTTCATAAAATTAATTAAGTTTAATTTTGATTATCAGGATTAAAATGACTTTCAATCCACTAGCGAGTATTCTCAAAAAACACAAACTTATCGGGCCGAATTTTATAACTTGGAAACGTAATTTGGACATAGTGTTGACTTTCGAAGATTATGATTTGATTTTAAAAATTATCTGTCCATCGGTACCTGGTGAAGGGGCAATCAAACAGGAAACCTAGCTTTACCAAAGGTGGATAAAGGCCGATAGGATGACGCGGTGCTATATACTGGCTTCTATGTCGGATGTAATGTAGCATCAACATCGGTCAATGGGGTATTTTTTTGACATGATTCTAAGCCTAACATAAGTGTTTGGGGCTCAAGGTCGTGCGGTTAGGCAGGTCACCATAAAGGCCTTTATGAACACAACCATGGCTGAGGGTACACCAGTTAGGGACCATGCTTTGAAGATGATCGGTATTCTGAATGAGCTTGAGGTCATTGGAGCATAAATTAATGGGGAAACCTAGGGCAATATCTTGCTCCAATCACTACCTGACTCATTTCAACAGTTTTTCCTGAATTACAACATGAACAAGTTGGACTTCACCCTGGCAGAACTATTGAAATGGCTTCAGGTAGCTGAAGGTGTTATCCGTAAATCATCAAGTGCTTTTGTTGCTGAAAAAGGTTCTACTTCTAAGTCGAAATGCGGTAAGAATAAGAAGTTTAAAAAATAGGCTAAGGCACAGACAGTCCGCCCCCCTCAAAAAAATGTGAAGAAACCTAAGGACAAGTGCTATCACTGCAAGAAGTCTGGTCACTACAAGAATAACTGTCTGGATCTTCTTAACAAATAGAACTAACAAGGTAAATCTTATTCTCTGGTTGTTGAAACATGTTTAGCGGTGTTATCTACCAGTACCTGGTGTGTAGATACG
>JAUTBS010066443.1:0-13402 GCA_032361285.1 Aequorea victoria
CGATGAACTATTTTCTTCCATTGTGCCATTTATAATACTGTTGCTTGTGATTGGTGAGCACGTGGATTATAGCTCACCCCCACACAGATTGATGTTTTTGACAGGTGTTGATGCCAAGGCGATCTCTGGTGTTGTCCACTGTGGTCTTAGGCTTTAGAGAAGGTAGTAGGGAAGTCGGGTCTTAGAAAGACTTTGTATTTATCTTATTTTGGAATGTAAGTAATGAAAGGATGTTGATGAGGCTGTGAGCCTCTTATGTATATTTTTGGATGTCATGATGGGCCCAAGAATGTAGTCCTGATGTTATATTAAAAGAAAAAATAATTTATGCTCAAGATGTTGTGTATGTTGTTGAGTGCGATGGGTTAAGTACCCATCCTTAGGTTCCGTGCCCGGTGGTCGGGGCGGGGATTGACAACTTGGTATCAAAGGCTAGGTTGAGTCGGTTCTTGAAATCTCTTGAGTCTGGAGGTCACAGTGGACTGGCACATCACCGATGTTACGAGTCGTAGGATATGGGACGACAAAGTCATCGCTGGAAATATGTGCTTAACCTTTTTTGTGTATATGTGATAGGTGGTGTGAAACCTAGGAAAGATGGACCATGTGCTATCATAGCATTGTCTTCGGACGTCTGGTTAACTAGCTTAGAAATCTGATTAGAAACGCATTGGTGCACAGCGTAGATTCTAATTTGAAGTTTAAGTAAGTTTATTAGAATGGGGATATAGGCCCAGCTGTAGGACTAGAGATGTAAAGTATGGACCTAGAATAACTTTTACATAGTGGATTTGTTAGAACCTTCATGGTAAAGTTAAGTTAGTTGAGGGAGTGTATGTCTACATCCCTAACCGTAGAGAAAATTCTGTTGGAATGATGTTGGGTTACACCATTGATTGTTAAAGAAAATTCTTCCTGAAATTTTTTTTAAGTCTTATGATGAGATAAAAAGTTAGAGCGTAGTATCTAGCGTCAAATCGAGAAAAAAAAAAGTAGAATGAGGAACTTTGAGTTGTAGTTTGGGATTAACTGAGGAGTTAGTGGTATGAGTCACCACCGTTAATTGTGAGAAAAGGATACCGAGGGATTCGATTACGAAAGGAGGCAATTATGATCGAAGTTGTAAAAATAAAATTTTATAGCAGTAGAACCTTGATAATATCCTGTCATGATAATTAACATAAGACTATGTGTTGAAATACGTATACACGTTCGTAATTCGGAGGATAGCGTTGATGAAAGAATTATGTAGGGAATACACTAGTTATATCCCTTAATTGATTTGATCATGTTAAAGACAATAGTGTGAAGTTATAAGTTATAACGAGTAATGATGATGGACATTACGCATGCTATGAGTAATATTAGTTTTCGGGCATGAAGGGTCTGAGAAACTATATGATGAACCAAAAACGTGTTAAGAACATAAAACGAAGTATATGAAACGAAATGCGTGATAAGCGAGGATGTTAAGATGCGATTAGTAAACTTTGAAAAGGAGTAGCTAGTATGAGAATAAAGAGGTAAAATGAACTCATGACTTAAATGTTGATGTGAGAATGACAACGAGATTTCTAAATGTTGGAAATGATTTACTTGAATTAGCACTTCCGAATTAACTCAGAGACCCGTTAAGCTATGATCAAGAAAATCATAACATGTAAATTAAAGTCGTGTTTCGGGTATGTTTTAGGACATGGCCGGTGAAAGAGAATCGTACGCTTCAGTACATGCGGAAGAGGAACATCCCGAGGAACAAAGGGAACCTGAAGTTAGACAGGAACCCCAGATTCAGAATGTTCCAACTGTGAAGCAAATGTTTGAAGCTATGACCTATATGATGGAGCAACAAGCACAACATTATGGGAGACCACCTTTTACACCAGTTGGGATGAACAACACGATCTATGTTCAATTTAAGAAGTTGGGCCCTCCCTCGTTCAATGGGAGCTCTGGCGAACTAGAAGCCGAGAATTGGATCAAGAGAATCAAACAAATTTTTGAACTCATGACGGTGACAGGCCGACAGAAAGTTCTACTGGGACCTTTATGTTGACCGAAGAGGCACACCAATGGTGGAAAACGACTTCAAGACTACTAACTACACTGGTGGAAGGTGCTGCACCACCAGTCATAACGTGGGACCAATTCAAAAGGGAATTTGATCAAAAGTATTTTCCCAAAAGCTATCGACATGAGAAGGAACAAGAGTTCATCATGCTGAAGCAGACTGAGAGAACGGGGAACCAGTACGAAGTACAGTTCACAGCCTTGTCACATTGTGCACCATTTATCGTGGCAACAGAAACTGAGAAGAGTACAAGATTTCGAAGTGGTTTAGATTACCTTATCCATTCGAAATTTCCAACCCAAAATTTTGGAACATATGCGGAATTAGTGGACGCTGCCAGGAGAGCTGAAAACGATGTGATAGAAGGTAGGGAAAGACAAGAGGGATTCAAGAAGGCTCGCTATGACAGGAAGACACGCGGAGAGATGAAGTCTCAAAACCCTAAAACTGTTAAAGGTTCACAGACCGTAGGGAGTCCTTTTAGACCACCCCCTAACAAGACGCAGATTTGGAGCGGGAATACCTATGGAGGATTCACTCCAAGGAATAATATGCAAGATAAAGGAACAATAAACGATCCGAATGGACCCAAACAATGTTGGACTTGCGGGAAGCTTGGGCTTGTGTCGAGAGACTGTACGTGGTCAACTGCTAGATCACATGTGAAATGCTATAAATGTAGGCAGCCATGCCATTTCTCAAGAGATTGCCTAAAGGGCAATCCAATAGCGACGTCGGTAGGAAGCGTACAGATGGGAAGTCCTGGAAAGCTGGAGGAAAACGTACGGAGAAAGCATCCATATCTCGTAATACCCGGTAAGTTAAATTCTAGGATGAATTTATTTAAGTGGTGGATATTCTGACGCCTCACTTTCCATGACACGGTCATTAAGCACTAAACGTAAAATAAATGTGTACAATTACCTAAATTGTGACAAGTGGTTCTAACCCTAGAATGTAATCTCTCTAAACCCTAAAGAAGCTAAGTAGTTATGATCATTAATTGAAAGTTAAAAAAGTTAATGTTAAGTTTGAAAAACAATTTTAGTGTTCTTGGATCACAATCCAAACGTAGAATTTTGGGCTAAAGTCTAACATGAAAATTCAAGCCCATAGGCTCATGAATTAAATCAATGGATTCAAATTAAATCTTACGGCATAAACAATTAAATTAGAGCCCACTCCTTGAATAAGTTTTTTTAAATTCTATAAAAGGCCCAAAGTTTTATCAAAGACTAAAAAGGGGCCCACGTGAATTTTCAAATTATGGAATTAAAAAAATTAAAATAATTATTAAATGCCCAAAAAACCCTTGGCCGGCAGCCCCTTTGGTGGGAAGTTTGATGTGACTAATTAAAAATAATAATAGAAAATGAGGAGAAAGAATGTGATGTGATGTTTTTCTTATTTTACAAATTAACTAAAAATGACACTCCAACTTATCTTCTACCGTAATTAATGAATTGTGGGATATAATTATACACATAAATATATCTCATGAAAATAAGAATACAAAAAATAAATAAAGATAGGAAGAAAACCAGTCAGGGGATGAATAATGACCAAAGCTGAATTTTGGGAGAATTGTGCTATAAACCTTATCCATCATCATTTTAATTTCGTTCTCCCAAACAAAGCCATAACCTCCCATGTCATCTTGTACCATGTTGGAAGAATTGGTGGACAAAAGTGGTCATCAACTTGAAAGACTTTTGAAGAGACTAAATTGTGGAATTAAAAAGAGAATGAAAAAGCATGGAATTTCTTCCTATAAAAAGGACCCCTTTTCACCACTTCCCAAACCTTTTTCTTCTCCCCACTCTCTCTCTAGACCGCTCACAAGTTTCGGCCAGACCATAAGAGAAGAGAAGAAGAAAAAAAAAAAAAGAGAAGAAGAAGAATAAATAAAAAAAAAGAAAAAAAAGAAGAAGAACAAGAAGTGAAGTCCGTCCTCTAAGACCAAGAACAAACCAAGTAATACACCTTCTAAGATCTCATTTCTATCATCATCTTCATATCTTCACACTTCTATAAGATAAAAAGAAGATGAACAAAGATGGATGAAAATGAAGAAAGGAAATAGAACCAAGGAGGGGATGTGAAAACCCATATTCTAGGGAGGTTTGAAATGAACCAAGAATGAATAAAAAATAATCTATAAAATTATTAATGACCTTATACTGAATGTATTAAGATGATATTTTATGTTTGGACATCCTTTTGATGAGTTAAAAGAGGAATGATTGTTGGATGTTTGAGTTTGCGAAAAATAGACCAAAATATAGTAGTTTTTAGGCCAAACCTTGATTTTTCGTGGGAACCAAATGGAGTCAAAATGAAAATATGTTTATAAAAGAGGTTATTTGAGATGTCTTGAGCATGTGTGAGTTTTGGTTGGACCCAAAAATGTATTTTTGAACCGCTTCCCTAATTTTGAAATTTCTGTGACAACAAGGCAGAAACAGAACTTACTTTGAACCTCTATACCTTGCTCTAAAAAAACCCCTTGAGATGATCCACATATCCAGAGAAAGGTCTATGAGTTTAGATCCACAACTTTTTTACAGAAGTGGATTTCATTGACTAGATTTTTAGATATGTCGATTCTACGAAATAAACCACTATTTCAATAGATTCTATTGTGGTATTTTCGCACCCATTTTCGTGTACAACCAGTGTTCAGTTCCTTCATTCCAAATGTAGATAACATCTTAGTAGAGGTCTCTGTAAATTGTCATAATTTTACAGTAAGGTGTCCTATTTTTAAAGTATTGTATTATTCGCTAGCAGAATCTAAGGAAAACAAAGTAAGAAGGTTTAAGGAAGTTTTGAACAAACCTAAGTACCTAAGCCTTAGTGAGGGACATTGTAGATTATGAGGGTACTAAGAATGATTAAAAATGATATAAATAAGAATAAAAATACCTCACTTGTATACCCACACAAGCATTCATGTTTCGTTCTAGTTCGAGTAGTAAGTTCCTATTAGATTTATGTGCTAGGAACCGAAATTCCGGAGTGAACCGGAGGGCGTGGCTCGAGGAGGAGCAATCGTTTAGAGGTGGGTGTTATTATTATTAGCTCGGTATTATGGATGTGTGAATGGTTAAATTCTGTATACTTTGATGAATGGTAGTTTAACTTGTAAAAAAAAACTTTTACTTGCGAACTTAGGTTTTATGAAATGATCCCTGAACTTGTTTTAGAACTTGAAATTAATGTGTTATGAAATTATCTTTGAGAATATAATAAAACATGAGAAATTTGATGATATGGGTACATTGAAAGATGAGTTAATTGATACAAGAGGAACTTATAAGTGTGACGAAAGTTTTATTAGATGACACATGAACGTATTATGAAGAACTTAAATGAAAGTTTGGATGAATGATTAATGAGTGTAAATTTGTTGGGACTACATCTCGGGATCCGTGAATAGAGCGAGTGTAGGTCAATATGATATCCATATGAATGTGTGATTGAGACTACATCCCGGTGGTCCGTGAATAGAACGGGTATATGTCATTATAATGGATCGAGAGAAAACATCGGATAAATAATTAATGGATATGATATGTTATGACAAGCCTTGATAAGACATGGTGTGCATGCCATGAGACTACAACCCGATATCCGTGAATGGAGCAGGTGTATGTCATTATAAATATTAGGTACATCCTGACGTTCGTGAATGGAACGGGTGTATGTCATTATAAATATTAGGTACATCCTGACGTCCGTGAATGGAGCGGGTATATGCCATATTATAAATATATTACGGATAAGCCACTGATAATTGGGAGATATGCTCGTGCCTTGTCCTCTGAGTAGGCCGAGACATTCTCATCTCTACCACTGAACATTGTTAAGTGAAACCGGTGAATTATCCTTAGCCCTGTCCACTGAGTATGCAGGATATTCGGGGATGCAGTACTGCAACAACTCCTGGTTCGGAGGTGAATACAACTCAAGGCTTCTAGGAAATAAGATGAATGATAAATGGATGATTATGCTACCACTACTAAGTGGATTGTGTGAAATGACAACACGTAATAATCAGTACTATGTGAATGAACAGAAATGATATGGAAAATTCTCCACTGAGAGGTGATGATGTTATGGTTATAGAAAATCCTCCACTGAGAGGTGAATGATGATGAAATGAAAAGTGTTCTTTTAAAAGATAACAAATGGAAGGATGACAAACAACGCTCTTGTAATAAAAATAACAAAATGAAGGTGGAAAGTAAAGAAAGGTTAAAAATAGTTTGATACTTGGATAACCCTCTTCTAGGGGGTGATTTGTGAAAAGTTGACAACTTGGAATGTTTATGAGAAAAGTAAATATTTTGTGAAATGTTATCCTATTATGGAAATGATAAACTGTCTTATTCCATTTTACCATTTATAATACTGTTGCTTTTGATTGGTGAGCACGTGGATTATAGCTCACCCCCACACAGATTGATATTTTTGACAGGTGTTGAAGCCAAGGTGATGTCTGGTGCTGTCCACTGTGGTCTTAGGCTTTAGAGAAGGTAGTAGGGATGTCGGGTCTTGGAAACACTTTGTATTTATCTTATTTTGGAATGTAAGTAATGAAAGGATGTTGATGAGGCTATGAGCCTTTTATGTATATTTTTGGATGTCATGATGGGCCCAAGGATGTAGTCCTGATGGTATATTAAAAGAAAAAAAAAATTATGCTCAAGATATTGTGTATGTTGTTAAGTGCGATGGGTTGAGTATCCATCCTCAGGTTCCGTGCCCGGTGGTCAGGGTGAGGCTTGACACTCATTCTTTTAGGCTCACAGACTATGAGCTCTGTCCGACCATCGAAGAGTTCGAAGCTATTCTGCATCTTTTCCCCTGAGTGGAGGTTTTGATTCCGTCGTCATCGATGAGTCTGAAGAAACTCTTGCTAGAATTATGCGGGTTGAGTAGTAGTGAGGTTTCTCTATATCTGCATGGTGGGGTTCTTGATACATTCTGCCTGGTGAGTCATTTTCATCCTGTTGGCTCTCTTTCTGATTTTGCTCAGCAGTCTCGCTGTTGTTATGCCCTCTGCATCTGCTTTTTGGCCCAATTTCTTCTTTCCCCGGGAGATGATGAAGTCAGCACTACCTTAGTACAAGTAGCCTCCCAGATGAAAGAAGGGAAGAATTTTGTACCACTGGTTCTGGGGGCGACACTGATCGGTTTGAATGCTGTAAAATCCTGTGGCTCTTTTGCTTTTACGGGCAGTCCCCTACTTCTCCAGGTAGCTTTCAAAGCTCTCATTTTTTACACCTTTTCTCTTGATTTTTCCGCTCAGGCTCTCATTTTTGTTATATTTCTAAATTTTTCAACTCAACTCTCCTTTTATATATCTCTTAATTTTTCTATCAGATCTGGTTGATGAAGAAGGTGAATATTCTGGCGTACCCAGTAGCGGGAGTCTATACCCCAAGAGTCTTTTTTCAAAAAGGGGTTTACTGTCCTTGCATTACCCTGACTGAGTGGCATAATTCCTTCGAGGCTCAAATGGGCGAGAACATCTGCTAGCAATGTCCCTGGTAGACTATTCTTGTGCGACGACTTCCACTGTGGAACATTCTGGCGTTTTTCTTGTTGGCTTGAGCTCGACCACGTTCTATTTTCCTCGTATTCTGCGTCAGCTAGGTCGTGCTCAGCCGAGCCCTTCGGCAGTGACTTATATGTCCACTTCCTTTCAGCATGCTCCGTTTTTGGAGCATTATCGGTGGTTCTGCTCTTCTCGGAAGATGATTGCTTCAGATGATCCCTGAGTGATGCCTTTCTGATGTAATCCTTCACGGAGCTGGAAGGGGATAAGGATAAGAAGAAGACAATGATGGGAAGAAAGGAGGACTCCATCTACTTGTTCCTGCTGCACTTACGTTATTATGTTATTTTCTTTCTCTTTTGTTTTTAGAAAAAGACTGAGGATTTGAACTTTTCCCCTTTTCATGTGCAAACTTTTGTTCATTAAAGCTATGCAATTAAAATTTCTCCCTATTTTGATCTTTGATCTTTTCATTCATTCATTTGATGTTTGGTTTTGCCATATAATGAAAATTAATCAAAGGCTTTAAAAAGATCTTCACGTTGAAATCATAATCAGATGGAGAGTTTTGAAAGATAAAGCTTGGGCAAGTGTTTTCCCTTTTTTTTGGGAGAGGTGTTTATTTATGTACAGGTTTGAGCCGAACTTCACATTGAAGTTGCCTACGTATCCCAAAGAAAAGGAATCAGGCCACAACATAGTTCTGGTCTTGTTTTTATCTGGGTTGTAACACTCTCCTTTTTTGATTCCCCCATTTTGCCAAAGTTGCCCTTTCGTATTTTGAACCTTGCAAGCTGCTCTTACTTTTGCCTGGGTTGTTTAATTTTAACAGTTTTTTTAACCCAATGAGTTTCTCTCATTTTCATATCTCTTTTTTTAAGGGTAGTACTTTTTGAGCTAGTCCAAATTGGTTGGGGTATTGAAAGAGTTTTCGTCTAAATCCATAATAATAACGGCGCCTCCCGTCATAGCAGATTTGATTATGTATGGCCTGGCCCAATTTGGTTTAAATTTCCCTCTTGGGTCAAAGATAGGGGCTCAGATTTCAATGAGTACGAGGTCCCCTTCCTTGAGATTCCTGGTCTTAACCTTCTTGTTAAATGCCCGGGCTACTCTTTTTTGATGGCCTTGGATGTGAAAGAGCGCCCTCAATCATCTTTCGTCGAACAAAAGAAAATCATCAGAATGATCCCTCTGCCATTTTTCTTTGGGTATACTACATTCTGCTATAACTCTGAGAGAATGAACTTCTAGTTCTATGGGTATGACAGCTTCCATCCCATATACAAGAGAGTAGGGGTTGACTCCTGTCGAGGCTCAGATTGACATCCTGTAACCGCAAAGGGCAAATGTCAACTTTTCTGGCCAATCCTTACTGGCTTCAATTGTCCTTTGTTGGATTCTCTAAATGTTTTTGTTAGCCGCCTCGACTGCTTCATTTGTCTGTGGCCTGTACGGTGATGACTTGTGCGATGTAATTTTGTATTATTCCATCGAATCTAGTACTTCCCCTTTGAAGTGAGATCCATTGTCGGATATGATTTAATGAGGAACACCATATCGCCATATGATATTCTACTTGATAAACTTGGGCATGTCAAAAACTTTTAGGACTGAAAAGGAAGCAGCCTCAACCCATTTAGTAAAATAGTCGACGGCTACGAAAATAAACTCGTGTCCATTCAAAGCTTTTGGCGTGACCTTGCCAATGATGTCTATTCCCCAAACTAAAAATGACCAAGGGGAAGTCATGTTGTGTAATTCTAACAATGGCATGTGTACTAGATTTATGTGGATCTAGCACTTGCGGCATCTTTTGATGAACCTGACGCAGTCCGTTTCCATTGTCATCTAGAAATAGCCTTACCGCAAGATCTTTTTGGCCAACATTATCCCGTTCATGTGTGGCCCGCAGAATCATCCGTGCAGTTCTCTAATAATCTCTCGACCTTCTTCGTCTATTGCATAAAGCTTGTTCACCCCCGGATAAGCCATTTTGTACAGCTTTCCGCCACAGATGACGAACTGAGCTGATAACCTTCTGATGGCTCTCTTATCCTTCTCGCTGGCATCTTCTGGATACTTTCCCTCAATGAAATTCTGTATGTCGTGAAACCACGGAAAACCATCTCCTTGTTCTGATTCCAATGCTGCAACTTTGTATACAGTCATCCTCCTCTATTCAATCACCAAAGACCTCGTCCTGGCTTTTGTTGGTATGTCAATCATGGAGGAAATAGTGGCAAGGGCATCAACAAACTTATTCTAAAGCCGAGGTACATGAATGAAAATAGCCTCCTCAAAACTATGGATAAGTCGATCGAGCTCTTGATAATATTGCATTACCTTCTCTTATTTTACCTTCCATTTTCCACTCGTTTGGGAAACAACCAAGGCTGAGTCTTCGATCAATTCTATCTTTCTTCCGCCCAATTCTAAGGTAACTTCCAACCTGGCGATACACGCTTCATATTCGGCGTGATTGTTGGTAAGCTCAGAGTTTAGCTTATTGGCAACAGAACATGTGAATCGTCTAGAGTGACAAACAGTATCCTGATGCCGTAACCATATTGGTTTGAAGCACCATCAAAATATAACATCAACAACTCATTCTCAACTGTCAACACATCTTCATTGGGAAATTGAAATTCTGATTCTTCCTGATCCTCAACTGACTGATCTGCTAAGAATTCTGCTACGGCTCGTCCTTTTACCAATTTTTTGGTCTTGTAATGTAGTTCAAACTCGGTCAATAATAACAACCATCGAGCCAATCTTCCTGTCAGTGCAGGTTTTTTGAATAGGTACTTAAGTGGGTCCATTCTGGAAGTCAACACTATAGGATATGCCAACATATAGTGTCACAACGTTTTGGATAACCACACTAAAGCCCAATAAGTCTTCTCCAGTGGCGTGTATCGGGCTTCAAAATTTGTCATTTTATTGCTTAAGTAATACACAGCCCTTTCTTTTCCGTTATACCTTTTTTGCGCTAGCATGCAGTCTATTGCAAACTCGTTCACTGATAAATACAAGATCAAAGGTTTACCTGGCTCCGGAGGGGAAAGCACCGGAGGTTTTTGTAGTTACTCTTGGATTGACTCAAAGGCATTCTGGCAATGCTGATCCCACTGGAATTTGGTGATCTTTCTAAGCAAGCGGAAAAGAGATTCACAGGTTGTAGTCAGTTTCGAGATAAAATGACTAATGAACTGGATTTTTTCCAAGAATCCTCTAACTTTTTTCTCCATCCTCGAGAGAGGCATTTCTAAAATTTCCTTGATCTTGGAAGGATCTACCTCTATTCCTCTCTGGGTGATGATGAATTCAACCATGTTTGCTGCTGTAACTTCAAAAGCACACTTCTGCGGGTTCAACCTCATTCGGAACTTCCTAATTCTCTTGAAGAATTTTTTAAAGGCTGGGGTATGTTCTTCACGGTTCTTGGATTTAACAATCATATCATCGACGTATACTTCCCCTTCTTTGTGTAACATGTCCAGGAGTAATGTCATTGCAGCACATTGATACGTGGCTTCTGCATTTTTCAGACCGAAGGGCATAAACCTATAACAATATGTCCCCCACGGTGTGGTGAACGTAGTCTTTTCTCTGTCTCACAGTGCCATGAGAATCTGATTCTAACCTGAGAATCCATCCATGAGCGATAACAGTGCATGTCCAGTAGTATTGTCCACAAGGACGTCTATATGTGGCAGAGGGAATTCGTCTTTGGGACTTTCTTTGTTAAGATCCTAGAAGTCAACACAAACTCATACCCGACCGTCCTTCTTTGGTACAGGGACAATATTAGCAACCCACTCGGAGTACTCTGTCACCTGAAGAAAGTCAGCGTTTACTTGTTTGGTGACTTCCTCCTTGATTTTGAGGGCCCAATCAGGTCTAACACGTCTCATCTTTTTTTTCATAGGTTTGACATCGAGGTAGAGTGATATTTTACGTTGGATAATATGTAGGTCAATTTCGGGTATGTCTGCGTACGACCATGCAAAGATGTCTTTAAATTCCTTTAATAATTCAATTAATGGCTTATGTTCGTCATTTGATAAAGCTGAACCGATCTAGACCATTTGTGGATCTTTCTTAGTACCCAGATTTATTGAAAAAATTTCTTCAATTAAGGGTTTAGCATGCATTTATGTAACGCCCCAAAAATTTGATTCGTTATGAGACATAAATATAGTAATTAGGGTTATTCTACTGACAACCATCAAACATAATTTAATATTTATCGGTGGATAATACTATTAACGTCTTCGCACATCACAACACCTGTTTTAAGTTTACATTTCATCCCAACAGTAATTTAAAAAAGAACAAAATGCAAAGTCTTCGGTTATAAAAAAAATACAAGTCTTCGGTTGCCGCTAGTCATATGAGCCACAACTCGACCTATTTCTTTGCCAGCTCCTCGATTACAGTTTCCCCTTCAAATCCTGGCATGAAACGCCATGAGCTGCGAAGCCCAGAAAGAATCTCTCGAACCTAACATTTCTAACACTTAAATACATACAACAGGATATAATAAAATAACATGATATGCGAATGCTGTAAACCCTGAATCAAGACCAGGACTCATTTACGCCGAAAGGATCTGAAAAACACACAACCCCAAACTTGAACACTTGAAAATCTGAACTTGAGCAAATTAGGCCGCCAGACAGTCGGATACAGTCCCCAATAGCAGCTCCATGATTTTAGAAGGGTGACATATCCACCGGATCATGCGGTCCCTAGATAGAATCGATTGAAAAGACCCACCTTGCCACACCATGAGTCGTAGCCGAGTAACATACTCAACTAGCTCATAAATGCCATGGACGAAGTCCTTGACTGCTGCGCTAAGGTTTTAGCTCGACACGGTGCACCACTACACACTATACTTTTCAAACGGTTATAACATGGAGGGGAAGCCACCCTCTTCATCACAAGATCAAAACTCAAGTCACATCCACGTGAACTTGACAACAACAATCACAAAGGGCAACAAGATTCAAACCTAGCCGAGCTAGACACACGGTGAACAACCCAACCCGAGACTCAGTCCATGTATGAGAGATGCCGTAACATAAGTTGAGACCATATAGCATTCATTCGAGCTATGAAAATGCATTTAAACTCATAGATGATATTCAAAGAAGAAACAAACAAGGCTTAGCATAAAAAGAACCTTAATCACTTAAATATCTCAAAGCATAATCATTTCCAGAATCTGTCACAGTGTTTCTAAAATACTTTAAAAATATCAACCATTACTGAAATATTCTGAAAATTTGTAGAGAGGTAAATAAAGCTGTTATCTACATTTTTCATGAATGGACCAAACACTGTTTGTACACGAAAAGGGGTCTAAAAAGTAGTACAACAAAGGTTATCCAAATAAGGACCTGTTTGGTAGAATTAACAAAACTCGAAATGTACTTACTGAAAATAACTTCTATAAAAAAGGGGTGAAACTAGACCCATATATCTTTCTCTGGATATGTTGATCAACATAAGAAGATTTTTGTGGAGAGGGATATATAGGTTCAAAGTGGGCTATTAATCTGCGTTACTTATCACATAATTTTATAAATTGTCAAAGGGGTTCAAAAATACATTTTTAGGTTTAACCAAAAATCACACATTCTTAAGACATCTTAAAGAAGATTTTTTAAAAACATATTTTTAATTAGGTCATGTTTGGTTCACACGAAAATTGTTGAAAGGGCTTAATTAACATTTTGTCCTTCTCTGTTTTACATCTT
>JAUTBS010066554.1:0-31277 GCA_032361285.1 Aequorea victoria
AACTCTGCTTCATCAGGGTTGATTGCCCCTTTAAAGATCGGAGGGCGAATCTTCATGAACTTCTCAAACACGGACCCTTTATCCATGGTCGTAGCTCTTCCTTCGTTAAATGTTCTTTGCTGAGCCTATTGCCCAGCTAACATACCCACCAGTGCTTGGAGAGTCTGAAGGGTCTCATTGGCAACTGGGGCAGTGGGGGCCACCGGAACAGCTGGGGCTATCGGAGCCACAGGGGTCTCAGCCACAGGAGTAGGATTAGGGGTATTCTCCCCTTGTGCACCTTCAGTTGATGCATAAGTAGAACTCACATTGCGTATAGGGCGAGCCATCTGACACAAATATCACGATAAATCAATATAAAGCATGTGGGAGATAATATGACGAGCTATAAATCAATATTCACACTAACAGGACGCTGGGGATCCAGACCTCTTCTAGACATGATACAATACACATTTTTAAATTTTTTTAAAAGAATTTGCTCTGATACCAAACTTGTCACACCCCAATTTGGGAATAGTGACCGAACATGAATTGTGGGCCTTAGCCCAACAAGTCAAGTAAGCCTTTAAACAAAATTAGTTAACTATAAAATAATTAATTATTCAATTCCATTGATTTAAATACTAAAATTCATTTTTCTTATTAATTGGGTCAACAACCCAAGAAGAAGCCAAAAAGATGTCCCAACAAGACATAAACGGGTCAACAGCCCAATAATCCACCAGTGATGTCAAAAGCATCAATAATCATAGCGTCACAATGCCATATGAAAAATGTAACTATGCGAAAGAAAATGGTAACATGATAGTGATTTGTCCTAGAGGTCAAGGATATGATCCCCCACAGCCGTCGCTCAACTAGATCAACTCTCATAGACTACCTAAAAATGTTATAGGACACGTCAGTATAAACTGGTGAATAGAATCATGATAGTACAATACAGTTCTAAAACAGGGATAAAGATAAAGTGTATGATAACATAACATGATATAATATATACATCACAATAAAATGGGTAATCACAAACCCTTTAGTTCATCTCTTCTCAAATCATTACATTTTCTTTCATTTGAAAATATAATTTCCTTTTTCCTTGAAAACATATACGTTTTCCTTCTCAAAATGGATGTCAAGTGTCCACATACTGTATAATAACAATATCATAAAATATGGTAAAGATGACATACTCATAAACGAGTGTGAATAAACAATATGTGCAACAGTATCATGTCGTGCATATAATAAGTAACAATGCCCATTTTACTCGAGGTCTCTTGACCCTTAGATCCAATATCGACACTAGAGTCACCACGGGTTGGCACCCGAGATTATTCTCCACACGATTCTGATTAAGGTCACCGGTCGCACCCGAAACTGTCCCTTAACCGTTGAGTCAACTAAGGTTAACACGGATTCAAACCGGTTCTTTTCTTTAGCTGGCCAAAGTCACCCTCGAAGAGGCACTATCCCTTGGAATTTTTCACATCCCAAGAATCTCATCTCATGATCGCACCATATATATAAGAAATCGTTCTTCTTTATTTTTTTTCATGTTTTAAAACTTTTATGCCATGAGTTTGTAGGACAGTATATCATACATAACAAGGGTAGTTAAAAGTATTTAAATACATATATTTTCTTTTAAAGAATTTACAAAAAATGATTTTTAAATAAAAAACACTGGAAGTAGACAAAAACCATTTCCTTTAAAATTATTTTTGGGGAATGAGGAAATTTTACCAAAAGATAATAGCATGACCCACTCACCTGATATTCAAACTAGCTTCTACTAAACAAAAAGAATGGAAAGTGTTTCAACCTGATATAATGAAATAACACAAAACATTAAACAATGCTAAAGAATAACCTAGGACTACCAAACGATCCCTTAACCCATTTAATTTATTCCCATATGCATTTCTGGTGATAAATTAATTAAAATTAATATATTTTATCCTTTAATCTAATGCCCAAATAGGGCCTAAGCATTTAGAATTAATTTTAAAACTTTAATTCAAATGTGCCGACCAAGAGTGGACACAAGGGGCCCCTGTGTCGACTCAAATAGAGAGGAAGGCAGGGCTAAGTCGACATCCAGAGGGTCTGGGTCGACTCAAGGTGTTGGTTGGCCATGGCATGGTCAGTAGTTCGACTCATGGAGTCTGTGAGTCGACCCAAAATGGTCTATCCAGGTTTGTGGGTCGACTCATGGAGTTTGTGAGTCGACCCAGAAGGGTCTCGAGTGTCAAGGGTCGATACCAATGATGCTGGTGTTGACCTTGAGGCACAAAAGAACTCTGTGAGTCGACACACAGAGGCTGTGACTCAACTCATAGGGCAACATAGAGGTGCATGGGTCGGCCCAATCACTGCGTGAGTCGACCCAAGGGTCTAGGGGTCTTGGCATAGCCTCGTGAGTCGACTCAAAGGGTCTTGTGTCGACACAAGGTTGGGCAACACTTCATGAGTCGACTCATGGAGGCCATGAGTCGACACCAAAGCACGGGGTCTCCATCTTCGTTGCTTGGGTCGACTCAGCCGAGGCATGAGTCGACCCATCTGGTCGAGGTAGCCATTAAAAGCTGGTTCAAGCTTGGTTTTTCTTGGTTTTTGCATTCTTTTCTTTATTTTAATGAAGTCTAATGATAGTTTATCATGTTTTGGGAGTAACTAAACATATCTTATTAGATGTATTTTATTTGATTATGTCCCGATTGCATATATATATATATTAACTGTTAGAAAAATTATATATTTATATATATATGTGTATCTTGATCATATATGTTTTGATCTTGGTTTTCATTGTTATAACATGACATAATCTTATGGTTTCGCATGCTCTAGTGATCTGAAACCGATAATAACTAATCTTACATAGGTTCTATATGATATATATAAATATTCTCATGTTTTCACTGTTTAAACATAAAAACTAAATAGAGGGATCACTAACCCGAAATCACCAAGTGGTGATGCAGACCAGGGACGATGATGGTGGTTGCTTTGGTGGTTGTGCACGGTTGCAGTGGTGACAGTGTACGGTGGTGGTGCTGGGTGGTCTCAGTGATGGCAGTGTGCAGAGTCGTGAGAGAGAGAACTCACAGAGGGAGAGAGAGAGAATATCGAGAGTAGGGGTGGGTAGGGTTCTGAAACGTGGGGTTTAACATAAGAGAAAAGAGCTGATAAGAAGGGAAGAGGCCTACGAGATCAGGAATCATACCTGATTTCGCTCACCCACTCCCAATCCTTTCCAAAACAGATGCTTGTAAAAAGGAAAGGGGTTGACCCATTCCAGCTCAAATTCCGCACTCCAGCTGTCAAAGCTGACTTCTAATTCTCTCTTTCTTTTTATTTCTTTATTCTTCTATTTGTTTCCTCTAAAGTAATTTAATTAGTTGATAACCATATTATTAAATTAAAGTTTAATAATTTTTAAATAAGTTTTTAATGTTTTGAAAATTATTTTAGTTAATTGTATTTGATTTAATTATTTAATTAATTTATTTAATTAATAATTATTTTTAAAAGAAATTTTAAATTTTACCAGGTTTTACACGTAAACGGGACCAAATGACTGTATTATGTGATATCTTGGTGGCCCATATACTTGACCAAATGATTTGATATCTTGGTAACTCGTGAATTGTTAACGGAACCAAATGACTGTATGATGTGATATATTGATGACCCTCATACGGGACCAAATGATTATAGTATGTGATATCTTGGATTCGTTAAGAATGGGACCAAACGAAGGAAAAATATATATATATACGGTTGAGATAATGAAATGAAATGAAATAAAGAAATAAAACGATAGATTGTGTTTACTCCTTTAAATAAAAGAATGGATTAAATAATTATCCTTTTTGTTATACTGTATATGCCATGCCATGATATGTCTATATACAAATCTATTTTATGTCCCTAGTTTTGCACTGTATTCTATTATGCATGTACCATTCATCAGCATTGCTGATGTTGTACCCAAACATTTCAGGTAACCATTGATGTGGATAAAGGGCAGACTCGAGTGCTATATGGGATCCAGCTTACGACCTCTAGGATCATTCATTGCATTTATTATTTATGCTTTCGCACTAAATTAATAATACATGGAAATAATTAAACAATTATGATATGTTTATTGAGACAGTTTTGTTTGGTTTCTGGGCTATTTGACCCAAAGATATGGATATGAATTTTATTTATTTAAATCCTGTGGGATAATTAAATGTTTAACATATAGTTGGTTAAAATGATTGATAATTAGCATAGAGATAACTAATTGTGAATTTAGGCTTTCTTGGTTCAGTGGGCCAAGACCCATGATCTATGGCCGGTCACAGCTCCTAAATTGGGGTGTGACAAAATATGTGTTGACTTCACAGACCTAAACAAAGCCTGCGCAAAGGATAACTATCCTCTCCTCAGGATTGGTCAATTAGTGGATTCGACCAGCGGCCATGACCATCTTAGCTCCATGGACGCATTCTCAAGATACAACCAGATCATCATGAACAAATCCAATCAGGACAAGACCTCTTTCATCACAGACCGAGAGATTTACTGCTACCGGGTGATACCTTTCGGCCTTAAGACTGCTGGGGCCACTTATTAGCGTTTAGTCAACTTTATGTTCAAAAAATAGGTCGATCAAAATATCGAGGTCGACGACATGTTGACCAAAAGTAAGAAAATCAGTGATCACCTCGCAGACCTCGAGGAAACCTTTAAGGCACTACACAACTTCAACATGAAGTTAAATTCAGCCAAGTTTGCATTTGGTGTGTCAGGAGAAAAATTCCTCAGGTTCATGGTCAGCAAGCGTGGAATCGAAGCTAATCCTGAGAAGATTAGAGCAATTCTGGAGATGCAGTCCCCAAAGACGATAAAAGAAGTACAAAAGTTGACTTGACGATTGGAGGTCCTGAATCGATTCATTTCAAAGGCAACTAACTATTGCACCCCATTCTTCAACGTCCTAAAGAAGGCATTCGAGTGGACACAAAGTTGTGAGCAAGCTTTCATAGACCTTAAGGTGTACTTGGCCTCCCCTTCATTGCTATCCCGAGTCGTGCCAAGAGAGGAATCTTCCTCTACTTAGTAGTCTCAGAAATAATAGTCAACTCAGCTCTCGTTCGAAAAGATGCAGGGGTCCAAAGGCCGGTCCACTATGTCAACCAGGCATTTTGAGGAGCAGAGTCTAGATACCCACATGTGGACCAGTTGGCCTTCACCTTAGTCACCTCATCCAGGCAACTGCGCCCCTATTTTTAGGCCTACACTATAGTCGTGTTGACTGACCAACCATTGAGGCAGATATTGAAAAAGTTAAAAACCTTTGGACGATTAACACAATGATCGGTAGAATTACGAGGATTCGATATCCAGTATCGACCACGACCAGCCATAAAAGTCCATACCATAGCCGACTTCATAGCAGAATTCACAGCCCCAAAACACATCCCCACCGAACAATAGCAAACTCATTTGGCAGTTGAAGCTCAGCAAGAGGCTGAAGTAAGCTTTGATGATCAACATGTATGGTTGATCAATGTCGACGGGTCTATAAACCAATCGGTTAGTGGTATGGCCTGGTTCTCGTCTTTCCTTAAGGAGAAGTGTTAGAATATGCTATGCATTTTGGATTCTGAGCCACTAACAATGAGGCAGAATATGAAGCCCTCATAACAAGAATCAGGTTGACACTAGCAATGGGGGCAAGACAGGTGAAAATCCTCAGCGACTCCTAGTTAGTGGTCGGCTAAGTACAAGGCGAGTTCGACATCTTAGAAGAGCGAATGAAAGCTTACAAAGCCTTCATAGAAAAACTCAAAATCAAGTTCAACAAATTCATAATCGAAAGGATCCCTAGGGTTGAAAATCAAAGAGCCGATGACCTCACTCAGCTGGCCTCAGCTCCCAAGGGGCAGATAAGTCGAGGTATACTGACAGAGTACTGTGAGGAACCCCTCTTCGAAAAAACTCGCTGCCCTCTTACATTTTTCTTTTAATAAACTCGCTCAGTTTTTTTTACAGATAAAAGAAAAAGCAATTTGTTTTATTGTTTTGAAAAGAGAGCCTCCCCCAAATGCGTCCATGTTAAAGTCCGCACAATTGGAGTCGCCACTTTGTTTTTAGCGCGAAACCAAGAAATCAAAACTTTCAAGAAACTAGTCCATCTTTACCAGAGATAATAGTTCGGGAGCTAAGGTACGAAAGAGAAAGGTGTTAGGCACCCCTCTCACCCGATCTGAAGATCGGCCTCTACTTAACTATTTTTTTTGTTGTTCTCTTAAATTTATCATTAGCAACACATACAGAAAGGGGGTTGAAGAGAGAACATTAAAAAGAAAATAAGGAAGTAAAACATAACCTAATATTAGAGGTTTTCTATGCATTCTTACACTTAAAGGCATGTCAAGTGGGAGATAGCAGCATATCAGTGCCGTTGATGCATATAAAACATACTGTCAAAACAGAAAAGGTGCAAAAAAAGCTACTGGAAGCCACTAGTTTGAAGCAGAGGTGGCGCATGCCACCTCATAACCTGGCACGCGCAATCTAGACATGGCGTGCGTCACCTGTGGGACCTCTGGAAGTGGTGCGCATCACTATGGAAGAGTGAGCTCGACACTCAGGGTCCCAAAAAGAGCTACTATTTTAAGAAAATAGTGTGCTCGTGCGCGCAAGTGTATTTTTATACAAAAAAAGAAGAAATATAGCATTTCAACAGAAACTCCAATACGTAGAAAATATGCAAAAATGGCTATTGGGAAAATGCTACTGGAAAGCCACTGGTTGCAAATAGAGGTGGGGCATGCCACCTCGTAACCTGGCGCGCGCCATCTGGACATGACGTGCGCCATCTTTGGGTTCTCTAGAAGTGGCGCATGACACTATAGAATAGTGAGCTCGACATTCAGAGGCCCAAAAGCGGATACTATTTTAAGAAAATAGTGTGCTTTCGTGTGTAGGTATTTTTATATATGAAAGAAAGCAAAAAAAAATGACAATTTATGTAGGGTTTTCAACAAATAGTCTAAGTCCTACATGTCATGCATTTCTAAAGGTAAGAAGAACATGATTTTTCTAAGAAATAGGAAATATGGTTAAACAAAAAATAGAAAATGGAACTGGGAAGAATGAGACCAACGGTCTCTTTCTCCCATTTTACCGAATAAAAAGAGGTTTAAGAAAACAAATGTGATAGATAAGTGAAAAAGATAAGAAAAAAGGGGATTTACCGTATATCCTAGAAGAGTGAAGTTTCAACCAGTTTTGAAACTTTTTCCTCAAATACAGTGCATCCTCAGGAGGCCTTCCGTGCAGTTTTTGAGTCCTCGGAATTGATCCAAAGCAAAGGATTCTGAAGTTTCTGATAGTTCAGTTTCAATTTAGTAGAATTTTTGAGAATTGATTTGCTTTAAGGTTTTTAATTTAATGAAAGTTTAGTTTGTATATGAGTTGGGATTCAATTCTGTAGAGTTTGGTGCTCCCAGAATTGGGGGTTTGAAATAGGAGAGGCAAGGCCTCCTATTTATATATATCTCAGGGCCGAAGCTTCTTCTGAAAGTGGTGTGTGCGAGGTGAAGGTGGTGTGGTGCTTAGGTGGTTGTGGCACGCGCCAGGGGTAAATGTGGCTTGGGATTTGAAGTAGCGTGGCCAGGGTACGGAAAAAAAGAGTGGCGTGGCGCCAGGTTGGAGGGAAGTGGCATGGTTTTGAACTGATGTGGGGTTCTTTGCAGGTAAGTGGAGTGCGCTACTTGGAGGTGGCGCGTGCCTGGTTGAGGTGGCACCGATGGGTGTTTTTGGTATTTTAGGGTGTTTTGTGGTGTTTCGGGGGATCCTTTCGACTCTTGGACCTGCACGGAGCCTCCTTCGACTCGGTTAGTGTATGCATTCATCATCGAAAGCTTACGAAACCAGTCTATGTTCGGTATAGTCAAAATTAGGGTGTCTACAGTTGTTCCTCTTTGACAGAACTCTCATCGCAACGTGTGGGTGAGTGAATGTCAAAGTACCATAGACAATCCTTTTTGATTAAACTATTCTTAGGATAACAAAAACAAAAAAAATTAGAAAAACATGCAATGCTATCCTTTTAAGGTCATGAGTGGACCGCATGCTAAGTTTAAAGTCATACGAGACCGCGTGCGTAGTTTAAAGTCATGTAGAACTGCGTGCGTAGTTTAAAGTCATGTAGGACTGCTTATTCAGTTTTAGCTCATGTTTGACCGCGTGTGTAGTTTAAGGTCATGTAGGACCCAAGGTACTCATTTTTAGGTCATAAGACAGACTGGTTTATTAGGTTTGAGGTCGAGAGACAGACCTAAAGCACTCAGTTTAAGGTCGTGAGACAAACCCAAAGTACACAATTTAAGGTAGTGAGATGGACCTTATTTGGAATCCCAGGGTGTGAGAACGAAGCTTTGTCATGAGTAGCCGAATAATTTCGGTGATCGAAGATGATTTTAAAAGTCTCAATTATGGAGGACGGGCCCTGAATTTTGGAGTTTTTTCATTTGAAACTCATAAATTGACGAATGGAAGATGGACACGTGGTCTACTCCATGTGTCATTTGGATAGATGTGGCATGCAAGGAGAGAGGTGGTGTGGCGCCATGAGATGATTGGATTTCCTTGCACACAAGGAGCCACGTGGTGCGGCGCTAAGTGACGATTGGATTTCTTGGCGCCCGAGGAGGGAAGTGCCACAGAGCCACATGTGTTGGTGTGCCACCTAGGAGTGAAGTGGCGTGGCACTAGGTAAACTGGCAGTGGAAGAGGGAAGTGGTGTAGCGCCACTTGAGCTAGTGTGCCACTAGGAGGGAAGTGGTGCGCGCTAGGTATGCCAACGGTCGCAAATTTTGTTTAAGTTCGATCAGTGGTTCATTTTGGTCGTACACGAAACTTCGACGCTCTCTGCTCTCTCTACTATCTCTTACTCTAATCTACTATTGACTAAACCAATCTTCTTAATGGAAAACAATGAGGATCAGATGACCGGTGGCGCGAGTCATGAGGAAGACCCCGTTCTGGCAGTTGCGGTCACAGCTGTCCCCGCACAGTCTGGCATGATCCAGAGTACTGACTCATTCTTCAGGAACTTGGGCTCATTTATACTACTGCTTGGCGGCTCTCATTCTAGTCATTCGCCACTTCTAGAGGCCTTCGAGCGATCTACTGCCATAGTTGGCCTGGTCGATGCCGCCGACGCTACCCGAGCTACGGAGGAGGACGGACCCTCTGAGCGCCACACTAAGGAGCTAGCGGTGGACAGCCCTTAGGTCCCAGATCCCTTCTGCAGGGTTTTGGATGTGGAGATGTCGGGGGATTTTGACCCGGCGTGGTATGATCCCCCGGTCCATTTCTAGGAGTTCCTACAGGCCAGCCGATTCTACTACACCGATACCAGCACAGACCCGTCATTGCTGCTTCAATCTCCGGGCGTTTATTTCTCGGTGTCGAACCACCATGTGTTTTTTTTTTCTTTTTCTATTTGTTTTCTACTTAATAAACTTAATAAAGCTGTAAAACTTTAATAAAAGAATCATGGACTTAGATGTATGCACATGGTAGGCCCGAAGTGCTTGGATGGATGATTTCTTGGAACATAACACCAAACAACTTGAACCCCTAAGATTTAAACAGATCTAAACTTAGAAACTTTTGTATGATTAGGTTGAACGCCGTATTTTATTATTCCATTTTTTTCATATGTGTATATTTTTGAAGTTTTTGCCATTGGACTGCGTGTTAACGCTTCCTGCGGTGGCAATTTTGTTTGTCCCTAGACAAACGTTTTCATATTTTTGAGGGGAACTTTGATTTGTTTTTCTGCCATCGGGTAGTAGATTAACGTTTCCTGAGGCAAAATTTTATTTTTGTCTCTAGACAAACATTTTCATATTTTTTTAGGAGAATTTTTTATTTTTAATTTTTTGTGTCCCTAGATTAATGTTTTTACGTTTTAGGGGATTTTTAATATTTTTTAATTAACTCCGACTTGGGTTACGTAGCAAAGTTTCCTGAGAAGGAAGGGCTTCCCATCGGTTTGCCCGATTTGGAGTAAAGCATTGGGTCCTGCATTCCACGACTTAGTGGACGATCCGAATGCGTCCCATCTTGGTTGGACCTCTATTCGTCATGATGAACTTTAGATTGTGTCGTACGTATTCGCAAGGGAATTAACTGACCTTTTTTTTTGTTCGTAGATAAATATTTGCACATTTTCTAGGGAATTTTTAATATTTTTAATTAACTCCGTCTTGGGTTACGTATCGATGTTTCTCGAGAAGGAAGGGCTTCCCTTCGGTCTGCCTGATTTGGAGTAACGCATTGGGTCTTGCGTTCGACGGCTTAGTGGACGAACCGGATGTGTCCCATCTTGGATGGACCTCTATTTGTTCCGGCCAAATTTAGGTT
Organism: Aequorea victoria; assembly: GCA_032361285.1. Taxonomy (NCBI): domain Eukaryota; kingdom Metazoa; phylum Cnidaria; class Hydrozoa; order Leptothecata; family Aequoreidae; genus Aequorea; species Aequorea victoria. The sequence continues at coordinate 10,438 of JAUTBS010066554.1, forward strand.
GTGTCGTACGTATTCCCAAGGGAATTAACTGATCTTTTCTTTGTTCCTAAGAAAATGTTTGCACATTTTTCTAGGGGTTTTTTAATATTTTTAATTAACTCCGACTTGGGTTACGTATCGACATTTTCTAAGAAGAAAGGGTTTCCCTTCGGTCTGCCCGATTTGGAGTAACGCATTAGGTCTTGCGTTTAACGGCTGAGTGGACGATCCGAATACGTCCCATCTTAGCTGGACCTCTGTTTGTCCTAACGAACTTTAGGTTGTGTCGTACGTATTCCCGAGGGAATTATCTGATCTTTTTTTGTCCTGGATTAATGCTTTTACATTTATCTTGGAGGTTTTAATATTTTTAATTAATTCCGACTTGGGTTACGTATCGACGTTTCCCAAGAAGGAAGGGCTTCCCTTCGGTCTGTCCGATTTGGAGTAACGCATTGGATCCTGCGTTCGACGGCTTAATGGACGATCCAAATGCGTCCCATCTTGGCTGGACCTCTGATCGTCTTGAAAAACTTTAGGTATTATCGTACGTATTCCCGAGGGAATTAACTGACCTTTTTTTGTCCCTAGACAAATGTTTGCACATTTTTCTAGCGCGTTTTTGTTATCTTATGATTTAACTCTATTTTATCCCTCGACAAACGTTTTCACATTTTTCTAGGGGATTGTTATTAATTCACACGTGGGTTACGTAGCAACGTTTTCCAAGATTGGCGGGCTTCCCTTTGCCCTGCCTGAATAAGGTTATGCTTCGCACTTCCGCGTAGTGACCTCTACGAGCTACTTCGGCTCTCGGTCATCCTATGTTGCATTCCACGCTTTCCTAGTTTGGTAGGGGTGCTCTTACTTGATCAACTTAGGTTGTGCTGCCCATTTCCCGAGAAGAAATTTAGTGATTTGATCCCTAGATAAACTTTTTTACGTTTTTCTAGGGGAATTTGACTTCCTTTTTTTTCCCTAGACAAATGTTTGCGCAATTTTTTACGAATTTTTTTTTGTTTTATTCATTAGGTAAGTAATTTCATACTTTTTTAGCTTTATTTGAACTTTCTATTTTTAGCCGAGTTAAGTTGCGTCACGCTTCCTAATATAAATTTTTTTAATTTTCTTAGTCACCAAGTAAGCATTTGCACGCTTTCTTAGGTTTATTAAAATTTATGTTTTTACTCAAATTAAGTTGCGCTTCCTGCCACCTAACATGATGAATTTTCTATTTTCTTAGTCAGATTATACTTTCTCTCTTCCTTTAGCTTTTCTTCTTTCAGTTTGTATTATCGGAGAATTTTTTTGTGTTTTTCTTCTCTTTTGCAGACCGGCGAGTACCTACGTGGATTCGGAGGCTCCGCCTGGATCTTTGAATGGTACCAGGTTCTACCCCTGGAGAGCCGGGTGCTCGTGGATCGGTCCGGATTTGACCGGTTCATCCCCCTCATCACGAGTACTCATAATGATAGAGTACTCTTGACAGCCTTAGTGGAGAGGTGGTGAGATACCACCTATACCTTTCACTTTTTATCCTTTGAGGCCACCTTAACCCCGTTAAATTTTACCATGATCACGGGGACCAGGGTGGGGGGAGATCCTATCCCGCTCGACCCCACAGTTGGCTCGTGTCTGGAGGCACTTACTTATTGGCTGGGCGAGGTCCCACCTCAGACTGATCGGGGATGCATTCGGTATGTTTGGCTCGTTGAGAGATACATGGAGTTCGAGTACACTAAGCCCCGCCACTTCGAGTGGGTTGATCCGGCATTCTTACTCTATCTTCTCGGTGCATGCCTGTTGTCGAACATGAACAACATCGTTCAACTTCACTTTCTTGGAGCCCTGCATGATCTCCACCGGATGTCGTCCTTCAATTGGGGAGGAGCAGCATTGGCCACCTTGTTCACCGACCTGCGGTTTGTGTGTCGGACAAAGGAGATGCCTGTGAGCGGGTACTGGCAGATCTTTGAGGTATGATTCTCATCACACTCTTTGTCTTTTCAGTTCATTTATACCTTATCACTTATTAACGTGGCTTAATACTTATTCTGTTTATTTATTTTTGTTATCTTTTCTGTGTTTCTTCTTTTTTTTTATCTTATTTTATTTAGAGCTATGGGCGTACAAGTTCCTGGGGTTAGTATCCCCAGAGAATATTCACCTGGATCCTCATATCATCCCACAGGCAGCCTGATGGGATTAGATCACACAAAGGAGGAAAAAGGAGACGAAGGATTTGAATACCTATCGTCTATGTCTGGATCGGCTATCCTTTGCACATTTATGTTTGATCTTAAATTTTACATATGTTTGATTTTATTTCAGTGATTCCTCTCGTATGTAACCTGTGTCGGGTTTATTTTTCAGGTGAATTGGCAGGTGTGGGATGGCATGGAGGCTAGGGCAGGCGATGATCTGATGAGGAGCCTCCAGGCTCATCAAATGAGGATCCTATTGGAGGGTCCTTTTTGCCGAGAGTGGTTCTTGGGCTAGCGGGTAGTCTGGAAGACGCTGAGGCTGGACCATTTCTGTGTCCCTCAGTCGCCTCCACTTAGCATGAGGTCAACGCACACCATGTCTCCTGAGGACGTCACCCAGGCATTGTACGACTTCGCGGATGGGGATTTCCTAGCCGAGGTGGACTACGCTGCCTTTGCGTGCGATCATCTGATGCGTTTGATGGACGTCCAGCTTGCAGAGGTGCAAGTCGGACAACATTCGACGTCTTAGGTTCCTCCGGTAGTGGGTTGTCGTCCTCCTCCTACTACTGCTGGTGATGCCGCGACTACTCGAGCCTCCTCTGCTGCTGATGTTCAGTCTCATACTTCGGGTTAGACTGCTCATGTCTTCCCTCCTCTACCTCTGGCAATGGATATTTTTAGGTTTGGGCATCCTTGTCCCATTCCTATTTCCACTCATGTGGTGCAGGAGCTATGCCTTAGTAGCGGGGATGACCAAGTACTTCCTCTTTTCCCTTATTTCATGTATTTTCTTCTTTCAGCCATGTATGTTAGTCCGTCTAACATTTGTCTTTTATCGGCCTATTTCAGGTTTCTCATGCTTGCCGCGCTCATTTCGGGGATTGCCTCACTACCATCACGAGTCTTATGATCTTGGTGAGACAACATGCCCAGATGCTCATGGAGGCGCGCCTGGACCCTCTCCCTCCTCGAGATCCCTTCCCCCACCCACCCTCGGTGAGTGTTTTTCTCTGCTTATTTACTCGTAGGCCTTTCTCTTTTTCACTTTATTTATTTTTGCGTATGTACATATTCTGACCGTACTTATTCTTTTCTCCTTTTTCTCTCTTTTTTTGGTAGCCTCGCTCGGTCATCCATACTTCCATTCATGGGGCATTCTCTTCGTCTCGTGCCACCACCCCATCTGCTGCCAGTCCATCTGCAGCTGCTTCCCAGGGATCTGCCCTGCGGACTATGGTTCGGGAGTGTAAGGCCGATAGTGACGACGATTTTGACTCGGGAAATGTCACTACTTCTGCATCCTCCATCGTAGAGACTCCACCTCGCACTCGTCGCTGATGTGATTAGGACGACCCATGTTGTCTTTTCTTTTATATTGGATGTACCACCTGAGATACACTTTTATTTTTTTTGCATATACATTTTATTATTTTTGTGGGATAGGCCTTCGTGCCTGATTGGATTATTATACCATTTTCCTTTTTTTTTTTTAAGTTCCTTTTTCTTTTCTTCTTCTATATGGATAGATTGCGCTTTATTTGCAAAGGTTGCATTTATTTATAAGGAATTTATTTATTTATAGAGAGTTTGTATTTACAAAGAATTATATATTTACAGGGAAGTTATTTAAAGGAATTTATGTACAAAAAACTGTTTTACAAGAATATTTATATACAAAGATTACATATGTACAAGAGGTTTTATTTCGGCGTTGTGCTTGCTCTTTTTCGAGATTTCGTTATATATATATATATATATATATATTTACAAATACATATTTACGGATGTTAGGTGATAGCAAGGCATAGGCTAAATCGGTTACGCTAACATCCTTAAATTTTTAGTGCCGGTGGTGACAACACAGATGTGAAGTAGGGGAGAGAACAAAACTGCTTCTTTTGAAACTGAGGTAGCGTGCGCCATAAGGAGAGGACATGGCGCATGCCATGTTATGTGGCACGCGCTATAATAAGGTGGCAGGCACTAGGTTGAGGTGGCGCACGCCAGGTTCAAGCCAAGTTCTGATCTCCCAGATTTTCTATAAAAGGATGTCCAACCTTCTTTTAACAGTTATCTCTGATTCTACAACATGTCTTCTTCCATCCAAAACACTCTCTCTTGCTGGGCCGATGAATTTAGTAAGATCGAGCAAACCAATTTTGTGAATTTTAGTTTGAACGCTCTCTTCCATCTGAGGTCTGTGAGGATGGATTAGAATTTCTTGAAGGCATTCACTCAGCTGTGGGATCCGGTGGCTCATACTTTCAGACTTGGAGATGAAGAGCTCTGTCCGACCATTGAAGAGTTTGAAACTATTCTGCATCTGCTCCCTCGAGACGAGGTTTTGATTCCTACATCTCTCGAGAGTCCAAAGAAACTCATACAAAATTTATGCGGTTTGAGCAGTAGTAAAGCTTCTCTCGTTCTACATGGTGGGGTTCTCGGTATACCTTGCCTGGTGAGCTGCTTCCGTCCTGCCGGCTCTCTTTCTGATTTTCTTTGCAATCTTGCTGTCGTTATGCCTTGTGCATCTGTCTTCTGGCCCATTTCCTTCTTTCCCCAAGAGAGGACGATGTAAGTACAACCTTCGTGCCGGTAGCTTCCCAAATAAAGGAGGAGAAGAATTTTGTACCACTGATCCTGGCAGAGACACTGATTGGTTTAGAGGTTGTGCGGTCTGGTTCCTCTTTTGCTTTTGCGGGTAGCCTCCTACTCCTCTAGGTATCTCTCAAAAATCTCTTTTTTTTTATACATATTTCTCTCAGTTTTTCCGCTCAGGCTCTCATTTTTCTCATGTTTCTAAATTTTTCCACTCAACTCTCCTTTTATATATGTCTCGATTTTTCCGCTCAACTCTCATTTTTCTGTATTGTTCTCTTAGATCTGGTTGATGAAGAAGGTGAATATTTTGGAGTATCCACTAGCAGTGGTCTATACTCCAAGAGCATTTTTGCAAAGAGGGGTTTGCTGCCCTTGCGTTACCATGGTTGAGTGGAAAGATTTCTTTGAGGCTCAGATGGGCGAAAACATCTGTTGGCGTTATCCCTGGTGGACTATTTCGGTGGCGACGACTTCAACCATGGAGCATTCTTTCGTCTTGCTCGTAGGCTTGAGTTTGACCACTTTCTATTTTTCTTCTCGCATTCTGTGTCAGCTGGGTCGTGCTCAATCAGGCCCTTTGGCAGCGACTCACATGTCCACTTATTCTCATTATGCTCTATTTATGGAGAGTTATCGGCGGTTCTGGTCATCTAAGAGGATGATTGACTCAGAAGATCCCTGAGTGATGCCTTTCTGATGTAATCCTTGTAGCTGGGGGGAGTATAGAGTGGGAAGAAGACAACGATGTGAAGAAGGGATGACTCAATCTAGTTGTTCCTGTTGTACTTCCATTACTATGTTATCTTCTTTGTCTTTTATTTTTATTTTTAGAAAAAGATTTAGGATTTGTACTTTTCTCTTTTCATGTATAAACTTTATTCGTTTAAAGCTCTGTAATGAAAATTTCTCCATTTTCTGATCTTTGATTACTTCATTGGTTTGATGTTCATTTTTGCCATATAATGAAAATTAATCAAAGAATTTTAAAAAGATCTTTACATTAAAATCATAATCAGATAGAGGGTTTTGAAAGATGAAGTACTTGGGTAAGTGTTTCCCCTTTTAATTTTTTTTTTTTTTGTGGGAGAGGGGTTTATTTATGTACAGGTTTGGCCGAACTTCAAATTGAAGTTACCTACGTATCACAAAGAAAAGGAATCAGGCCACAACGTAGTTCCGGTCTGGTTCTACTATGGGTTTTAACACTCTCTTTTTTTTGATGCCCTTATTTTGCCAAAGCTGCCGTTTTGGGTTTTCAACCTTGCGGGCTACTATTACTTTTGCCTGGATTTGTTAATTGCATCAGTTTTCTTTTCAACCCAGCGAGCCTCTCTTATTTTTTTATTTTTTTAAGGGTATTACTATTTGAGCTGGTCCAAATTGGTTGATGTATTGAAAGTGTTTCCGTCCAGGTCTATAATAATAACGGCTCCTCCCGTCAAATGGCTTTGATTATATATGGCCCGACCCAATTTGGTTTTAATTTCTCTCTTGGGTCAAAGATAGGGGCTCGAATTTCTTTGAGTACGAGGTCCTTTCCTTGAGGTTCCTGGTTTTGACCTTCTTGTTAAATGCCCGGGCTACCCTTTTCTGATAGCCTTGAACGTGAAAGAGCGCCCACAGTCTCCTTTCGTCAAACAAAAGTAAGTCCTCAGAACGATCCCTTTACCATTTTCCTTCTGGTATATTGCACTATATTATTACTCAAAGAGAAGGAACCTTTAGTTCTACGGGTAGAACAACTTCCATCCCGTATACTAGAGAGTAGGGGTGACTCTTGTTGAGGCTCGGATTGACGTCCTATAGCCCCAAAGGGCGAATGACAACTTTTTCGACCAATCCTTTCAGGATTCTATTATCCTTTGCAGGATTCTCTTAATGTTTTTATTAGCTGCCTCGACTGCTCCATTTGTCTGTGGCCTGTATGGGGATGACTTGTGCACAGTAATTTTGTATTCTTTCATCAAATCTAGCACTTCCCCTTGGAAGTGGGATCCATTACCTCATATAATTTCATAAGGAACACCATATCGGCATATGATGTTATTCTTGATAAACTTCGCCACGTGGAAAGCTTTGAGAACTGAAAAGGAAATAGCCTCGATCTATTTTGTGAAATAATCGACGGCTATCAAGATGAATTCGTGTCCATTCGAAACTTCTGACGTGACCTTGCCAATGACGTCTATTCTCTAGACTGAAAATGACCAAGAGAAAGTCATACTGTATAATTCTAACGGTGGAAGATGTACCAGATTTGCATGGATTTGGCACTTGAGGCATCTTTTGACGAACCAAACACAATCCGTTTCTATTGTCATCTAGAAATAGCCTTGTCGGAAGATTTTTTTGGCCAACATCCCGTTCATGTGAGGCCCACAGACTTCTTCGTGCACTTCTTTTATGATTTATTGACCTTGTTCGTCTGTCACACAAAGTTTGTTCACCTATAGATAAGCCTTTTTGTACAGCTTTCCGCCACAGATGGCGAACTGAGCTGCTAATCTTCTGATGGCTCTCTTATCCTTCTCGCTGGCGTTCCTTGGGTATTTTCCATCCTCAATGAAGTTTCGGATGCTGTGGAACCATGGAAAACCATCTCATTCTTCCTGCTCTAAGGCTGCAACTTCGTATGCTTTCATGCTCCTTTGTTCAATCACCAAAGGCCTCATTTTGTTTTTTGCGGGTATGTCAATCATGGAGGCAAGAGTGGCAAGGGTGTCAGTAAATTTATTCTGAAGTTGGGGTACATGGATGAAAATAACTTTCTCAAAACTAGGAATAAGTCGATCAAGATCTTGGTAGTATGGCATTAGTTTCTCCTCCTTGACTTTTCATTTCCTACTGGCTTGGAAAACGACCAAGGCAGAGTCATCGATCACTTCTAACTTTCTCGTGTCCAATTCCAAGGTGGCTTCCATTCCAGCGATACACGCTTCGTATTCAGCTTGATTGTTGGTGACCTCAAAGTTTAATTTGTAGGCCAACAGAACATGTGAGTCATCTGAAGTGACTAGCAGTATCCCAATTCTATAACTATATTGGTTTAAGGCACCGTCAAAGTATGGCATCCATAACTCATTCTCAACTATCAACACATCTTCATCGGGAAACTAAAAATCTGAGTCTTCTTGTCCCTCAACTGGCTGATCTGCTATGAATTCTGCTACGACTTATCCTTTCACCAATTTTCTAGTTTTGTAATGCGGTTCGAACTCGGCTAATAGTAATAACCATCGGGCTAATCTTCCTATCAGTGTAGGTTTTTCGAATAGGTACTTAAGTGGGTCCATTCTGGGAATCAACACTACTGGGTATGCCAGCATATAGTGTCGTAACTTCTTTGATAACCACACTAAAGCCCAACAAGTTTTCTCAAGCGGCGTGTATCTAGCTTCACAATCTGTCATTTTCTTACTTAGATAATACACGACCCTTTCTTCATCATTGTTCCCTTCTTGCGCTAGCATACACCCCATTGCAGACTCGTTAGCTAATAGGTACAAGATTAATTGTTTACCTGGTTCCAGAGGGGAAAGCACTTGAGGCTTTTGTAGGTACTCTTGGATTAACTCAAAAGAATTTTGGCAATGATGGTCCCATTGAAATTTGATATTCTTTCTGAGCAAACAGAAAAAAGATTCACACATTGTAGCCAGTTTCGAGATGAAACGATTGATGAATTGAATTTTCCCAAGAAATCCTCTAACTTCTTTCTCCGTCTTCAGGGGAGACATTTCCAGAATTGCCTTGATCATGGAAGGATCCACCTCTATCCCTATTTGGGTGATGATGAATCCCAACATTCCCTGATGTAACTCCAAAAGTACACATTTGTGGGTTCAATCTCTTTCGGTACTTCTGGATTCTCTCAAAAAATTTCTCTAAGGCCGGGGTATGTCCTTCACGGTCTTTAGATTTAACGATCATATCATCGACATATACTTTCACTTCTTTGTATAACATGTCATGGAGTAATGCCATTGCAGCACGTTGATACATGGCTCCTATATTTTTCAAACTGAAGGGCATAATCCTATAACAATATGTCCCCCACAGCGTGGTGAACATAGTCTTTTCTCTATCTTCGGGTGCTATGAGAATATGATTGTAACCTGAGAATCCATTCATGAACGATAGCAGGGCATGGCCGATAGTATTATCCGTAAGGACGTCTATGTGTGGTAGAGGAAAGTCGTCTTTGGGAATCACCTTGTTAAGATCTCGGAAGTCAACACAAACTCACACTCGACCGTCTTTCTTTGGCACATGGACAATATTAGCAACCCACTGGGGGTACTCTATCACCTGAAGAAAATCGACGTTTCTTTGTTTGGTAACTTCATCCTTGATTTTGAGGGTCCAATCAGGTCTTACACATCTCAGCTTTTGTTTTACAGGCTTGACATCGGGGTAGAGGGGTATTTTGTGCTGGACAATTCCTAGGTCAATTCCGGGCATGTTTGCGTATGACCACGCGAAGGCATCTTTAAATTCCTTTAATAATTTGATTAATGGCTTACGTTCTTCATTTGATAAAGAAGAACTGATCTGGACCATTTGTGGATCATTCTCAGTACCCAGATTTATTATAAAAAAAAATTCAATTAAAGGTTTAGCACGCATCTCTTCTTCTTTTTCAATTAAAAGTTTTAGCTATTGGGGAACAGCCCCATCAAAATTAACGGAGTCAACAATGAAACATTCATAAGGAAGTACAACAGGGTAACCAAAAGAGTTCTTCACATTATTATCATCATCAGCGAAGGTTACAGAGTTTGATATGTATTTGGATGTAATAGAAGACCGAGACACCTCCTGAGAGACACCCCAATAGGAGGATGCTCAGCGAACTCACCACTGGACTCTAAATCTGTAGACGTTGACGAGTTCGACTCAGACTCTGACTCACTATCTATATCATTCAAAATATTATATTTGTAGGTCTAATTTTCTATTACAATGCTACCCTTGCTTGTTATTAATCTGGAATAGTTAACTGGCTCGTCGCTGCCCAGCATGGCAATTTTTTATGCACTTTCTTCTGCGTGTATTGGAGTTGCTCCCTCAAAGAGCGACCCTAGCGTGAATTCCTCTAGGTCCTCGACCTAATCTTTCTCGTGTGCTTTCTCTGCTATGCCTTCATCTTCTATCTCATCCTCCCGGGGCTCGTTGTCTGTCAGCTGATGTTCAAAGAATATCTCCAGCCCCGTTGTCTTCTTCCCAAATCGATCATCGATCCATGGTTCTAGAAATCCACAGAACGGAAAAGTCTTGCCTTTTTTCATATACTGCCCATTCAGGGGCCCGCAGGCTGGCAGCGGAACTAGGTATTCTGTATTAGTTCTTTTCGCCCATGCCCTCCTTTGTGCTTCCACTCTCTCCTTAGCAAGGTCCTATTCGGTGGGCTTGTATTCCAGACCCCTGGTATAACGATTTCCCTGGACACATATTGGTTCAGTTCTACCTTGTTGAATTTTTCTAAGCCCTAGGTCTGGATAGCTGCTATTTTGTCAAACTCAAAATCGCTTAGGGTGAGATCTTCTTCCCCGTGCTATATTTCAAGTAAAGGGGTGCCGTCAGTGGCAGTTGCCTGGATGCTTGATTCACCAAATATAGTTAGGACAACTCCATCCCTTATCATTCTAACCTCCTGATGGAGGGTGGATGAAACAGCCTGTACGTTAGGATTATGCAACCATGGTCAGCCTAACAACATGTTGAAGGAGGCCGACACATCCAGTACGTGAAATTCGATCTCACTGTCGGTGGGTCCTATGGTAACAGCAAACTTGACTACCCCCAGAATCTTTTTGAGCTGCTTCAGTACATCGTCATCCTCTTCTTTAGCTTTTCCTGTGGGTTTGCTAGCTTCACCTCTCTCTAAGTACGCAGGTTTGAAGTGTCTTCCACTCCTGGTCAAATGCTCTACCTCTTCTTTGGGGTCCCACAGACGATCCCAATGATCTGTAGCAGGGTTTATTTCGGACAAGTCTAGTCCTTCCAGTCCCCATAGATTATCTCCTACTGCCTTCTCTGTGTTGGTTACTGGGTGGTCTGTGCCGGCTTCTGACTTTCCTTCTGGGGGCGGGCTCTGTCCTTTCTCTGCCTTTTGATAGTTTATTTCTTTTACTGCCCATAGTTCTTCATCTTTCCAGCTGTCATGGGTCCCTGAGTAGTTCCAAATATCGTCATCAAGAATGAAAAGGTGTATAATGCCCTCTCTTTCTCGAGATGTGATATCTAGGTCGGCATTATGCTTGCCTTTACTCCTAGTCCTATTCTTAGCAGTTCTGATATTAGTGGACCCGATGCTTGTCATATATTCGGCTTATTTGCTGGCTTCTTTTTCCTCTTCTTTATTCCCTAGTTCTTTCGACCTTCAGTTTTTTCTCAGCCCCAGCTTGAGTATTGCTGTTAGACTCATTCTCGAGTTTTAATCCTGACTCATTCCTAGATCCTACTGCTATTATTAACTTTACCCTTATATGTGCTTCTATTCTCATTCCTGCTTCTGATTCTAGTTTTGGTTTTGTTTCTGCTTCTGGTTCCATCCTTGTTTCTGGTTCTAATTCTAGTTCTGATTCTATCCTTGCTTCTATCCCTATCCCAGATCCTATTACTGATCCTGTACTCCCTGGGTTCCCCTCTGATTCCTTTTCCAATTTTATTGTGTTTAGCTGTTCTACACTGTTGTCTGGTAGGGTGTTAGAAGTAGAAAAGTCATCATCATCGGGGTTGTTCTAGCCCTCACTTCCGTCCAATTCATCGTCTCTACATTCCTCTCCTAATTCTTCTGACAAAAGCCAACCATCATTGCCAGTGTCTACGTTGGAATCATAGAAGGCAAACTCCACATGCACCTTATTATTTCCTGCCATGTTATCCCATTCCTCTAGCATTCCTTCCGCATCCTCCAGTTCTTCTAAGTCATTTTTCTCTATGTACAGAGTGCCTTTGCATCTAGAGAGCACAAAAAGTTCCCTTCTGGAAGAAGTGGACTTGGTCTAATGGCCCCTTTCGGGCAGATGTGGATGCTAGGATCATAGTAGAGTGAAGCTGTGTGGATATGATTTATGTTTCGAGGGGGTGGGTTCATGTGATTCGGCAGTGAATTGGTAGTAACGTTAGGCTTGGCCGCCGTTTGGGGCGGGATCAACTTATTATCAATCAAATCATGTGCTGAAGCTTCATGCAGTATTGGATGGCATGCCCAGGCACTTGATGGTATTTGTAGTACCTATGAGGGTTGTAATTGGCTGGGAGGAGGCATTAGAGCGAGGGGCCTTAGGTGCCCTTTCTCCACCAATCTCGAGAATAACACGGAGAACGGAACACTTAGCTCATTGAATACTCTTTGGACAAATGGGAACGAAAATGAGGCTCTAGCCGGCCCTGGTTGGGGGTTGAGAAGATTCACTTCTGCTGCCCTTGGCATATTATTGTTGGGTGGATTCTTGCTAGCCTAGTTCGGTGGGTTGGTAGGGTAGCTATTCTGACATGGATAATTCTGACTCTGATAAAGCCTCTGGGTTTTCTGCTGACTTGTACCTACCTCTGTTCTGACTTCTATCCTCTTGATTTCTCTTATCTGGAGGGCATTCTCAATTTGGATTTCTGCATCAAATAGTTGCTCAAAAGTCATGAGCGACTGAGTGATGAGGTACTTTTTGAATTGGGGTTACAAGTTCTTTACCACCGTCCAGACTTGTTCTTTCTCTGTAGGCCAGCTATTCATCTTCGCTGCTTTACCCTTCCAGCAGGTTAGGAAGCCAACAAAAGCTTCCCAGACATTCTGTTTAGTGGTCTCCAGCTCTCTTATTGTTACATCTAGCTGGGTGTTATAGTTATACTACCCGACAAACGCAGTAGCAATGTCCTCCCAAGTTCTGATTCTGGTGGCTTCTAAGGTTAGAAACTAACGTTGAGAAGCCCTGTAAGGGACCTATGGAATAGTTGTGCTTTTAACTGGTCGTCGATGTCTATGTGAGATAGGGTACCAACATACATCCGTAAGCGAATCCTAGGATCTCCAGTACCATTGAATTTTTCCATGTCAGGCATCTTGAATTTTTTGGACAGCTTGGCATTGGGAAATAGACAGAGTCCTTCAACATGAAGCATGTAATCATCGACTCCTCTAACTTTCCTCAACACATTTTCTAACATGTCGATCTTATCAGATAGTAAGGCCTCACGGGCCGAGGCCGGATCTATCACAGTAGTAGCAGTTGGCAGAACAATATTTGGAATAATAGCATCGGGTCTATTCCCTGGGGGATCTGTGCTGTACTCTTCTTTATTCTTGATAAGGTCGTTGGCAACTTCATCCTGTGGATTTCTCGAAACCTGATTCACCTGAAGGGCCCAGATCTCATCTTGAGATTGAACCCGGGCCTAGGTCTGATCTTGGAGCGTGAGGGTTATGCCCTCCAGAGCTTGTTGCATCTCCGACAGAGTTCTAATCAATGCAGCATTCGCATCGCCATCTCCTGCCATTGTATTATTTTCTGGATTGGGATTTGATCTTTCGAGTCGTCCGCTAAAAAACCGAATCTAGATGGGTGTGCTGTCAGAGCTTGAAGAAGCAAAGATAAACCCTGATATATAGAGAAAGAGATGAGAAACGAGTCAGATCGCATGTGTAAGACATTACAGCTCGTGATGACCCTATGACAAGAGCAAAAATAGGAAAACGAAGCTATAACAAAGAAACAAAGGCGGTTGACCAAGACCCAGCAACAGAGCGCGTCGAAAAACACTAAAAAAGAGAAAAAAAGGTTGCGAATAATAATACCTGACTTAAATGGAAAAAGACGCGTGGAGCCTCAGCTTGACGATAAAGGAACTCAAGATTTCTTTGAAAAATCTCGAGTGAGCGGAACAAAGGGTGTGGGTGATAGAACCCATCTTAAAATAAAAAGGACATCGAGATGCTAGATCTCTAGGCCTAAGAAGGGGTCACAGGAAAAACATGGCTTAGAAGAGCATCGGTACTTCCTCAATGCCTCGGGATTCGCGAAGAACTCGGATAGGGAATAGAAAGGTGTAGGTGAATCCTGACTTGTCTGATGAGAAGCGGAGCTCATAAGGAAAAAACAAAAAAAAACTAAGGGCGCGGGACGATACCGATATACCCTCTCCGTCGAGACTGATCTCTACGGTCGAAGAAAAAAATAAAAATACGGGCGCAGGATGATACCGGCCTATCCGTCGAGACAGATCTCTATGGCTGAAGAAACAAAAGAAAAATATAGGCGCGAGAGGATACTGACCTATCCGTCGAGACTGATGTCTACGGCCAAAAGAAAAAGGGTTTGCGAGAGGAGCCCGACTTGTCTGATGAGACCTTGAATCTCAAACGAAAAAAAACAAAAAACCAAGGACACGGGACGATACTGACATACCCTCTTCGTCGAGATTTTGAATCTCTACGACCAAAGAAAAAATAAAAAATATGGGCGCGAGATGATACCGGTCTATCTGTCGGGACTCTAAATCTCTACGGCCAACACAAAAAAGGTTTGTGAGGGGAGCCCGACTTCTGCGTCGAGACTTATTTTTCTACTACTCAGGAAACAAAAGAAAGGGTGCGGAAGCCCCGGCTGTTATCCGTCGAGATTCTGAATCTCTACAGTAAGAAAAAAAAGGGAAGCTTTCGGAAGACCAAAATTAAACGAAAAAAACTTTTTGCCAAATGGCGAAAAGGGTGCGAAGTGTACCTCGGCTTTCCATCTAGATTTATCTCTCTACGGTCAAGTAAACAAAACAAAAGGTGCGGGATGATACTGCCTTATCCATCGAGACTCTGAATCTATACAGTGAGAAAGAAAAGGGGAGGAGAGACAAAGCCCGACCTATCCGATGACAGGCTGAGCTCATACGACAAGGGAGGTCGAGTTCTAGGGCAATACCGACTTATCCGTCGAGAAGCGGAGCTCGAATGGTGAAGGATGCGGGATGATACTGACTTACACCTTCAAAGACATACCAATACCGTTGAGAAGCAGAGCTCAGACGGTAGTGGATGCGGGACAACTCTGACTTACACTGAGAGGAGGGTGAGCCGACCCAAAAAACCCGACTCACCCTATTAGGAAGATACAGGACGATACCGACTTACACTTATGAAAAAAGAAGATGTGGGATGATACTGACTTACATCGTGAGGAAGACTGAATAATACCATTGAGAAGCTGAGCTCAGATGGTAGTGGATGCGGGACGATACCGACTTACACCGAGAGGAAGGTGATCCGATCAAAGACAACCGACTCATCCTATCAGGGAGATGCGGGGAGATACCGACTTACACTTGTAAAGGGGATGAGGGACGATACCGACTTACACCATGAAAAAGATGCGGGATGATACTGACTTACACTTGTAAAGGGGATGAGGGATGATACTGACTTACACCATGAGGACTAACATCGAGAAGCATCGAGCAGCGGCTCGATGGCGAAAGAAACTCAGAATTTTCTCAGAAGATTTTGGGCAAACTAACACAAGGGGGAAAGGCGCAAGACCTAACTAAGAATTAGGTTGGGTCCCAGCCCAACGACTATGAGACTTGGGATGACCAACAGAGGGCCTCGGAAAGAAAGAGACATGGGTCGGTGAAACCTGACTCTTACGAAGGAGAAGAGGTTGAGTTGACAGCCTAACGACCGCAAAGGTTCGAGACAACCCCAGAGGGGTCCCGAAAAAGAACAAGGTACGGGTTGATGAGGCGTGGTCCTAGACGCAAAAAGAGAGAAGTCAGGTATAAAGCCCAATGACCACAAGGGTTCAAGACAACCTCGGAAGATCCCAAAAAGAGAAAGAGAGACTCGGGTGATGAAACCCGACTCAAAAAAAATGACGAAGGTTAGGAAATGGCCTAACGGTGTCAAACCACGGGATAACCATAGAGGGTCTTGGAAAAGAGAAAGAGAGACTCGAATGATGAAACCCGGCTCAAAAGAAACGACGAAGGTTAGGCAACGGCCTAACGGCATTAAACCATGGGATAACCACGGAGGGTCCCAGGAAAGAGAAATAAAGACTCGGATGATGAAATCTGGCTAAAAAAAAACAATAAAGGTTAGGGAATGACCTAACAACGTCAAACCAAGAGATAACCACGGAGGGTCCTAGAAAAGAGAAAGAGAGACTCAGATGATGAAACCCGGCTCAAAAGAAACGATGAAGATTAGGCAACGGTCTAACAGCGTCAAACCATGGGATAGCCACGGAGGGTCCCAGGAAAGAGAAAGAGAGACTCGGGTGATGAAATCTGGCTAAAAAAAATGACAAAGGTTAGTCAATGACCTAATGGTGTCAAACCATGGGACAACCACAGAGGGTCCCAAGAATGAGAAAGAGAGACTCGGGTGATGAAACCCAGCTCAAAATAAGTGACGAAGGTTAGGCAATGGCCTAACGGCGTCAAACCATGAAATAACCACAGAGTGTCCCGGGAAGGAGAAAAAGAGGCTCGGGTGATGAAACGCGGCTCCAAAGAAAGAAAAGGGCTACTCTAGTCAATAAAAAAACATATAACCTAAAAGAGGGTTTTTCCTAAAGGAAAAGCTCTAAGCTGACTAAGTGCAAATGAAAACGCTGGGTAGTCCAGTAACCGGGGGTACCTTCTGAATAAAGTCAAGAATATACCTCCCCAACCAAGTAGTACGTGGCCAGGTCAAACAGTACGCAATAACCCTTTTTTCGTATCCAAAGTGGCATATAGCCAGAAGGCTTTCTCGCTTTCCCCACATAGCTCCAAAACAGTAAACCGCCGAAGTGAAGGGTAGGCAAGCATTTGACTTATTTTATTCTCATTTCTTCTTTTATTTTGGAAAAGTACCCAATGAAAAAAGGAAGAAAGGAGATGAAAAATAATGCATGCAATGCTAATACTGATGATAAACTTAAGACAAGAACAGTTGAAACGTTTTTCAAGTTTAGCTCACCTTCTTAAAAGATCCCTAGTGGAGTCGCCACTGTGAGGAACCCCTCTTCGGAAAAACTCGCCGCCCTGTTACGTTTTTCT
This sequence comes from Aequorea victoria, assembly GCA_032361285.1. NCBI lineage: Eukaryota > Metazoa > Cnidaria > Hydrozoa > Leptothecata > Aequoreidae > Aequorea > Aequorea victoria. Next base: position 27,258 of record JAUTBS010066554.1, read on the forward strand.
TTTAACAAACTCGCTCTCAGTTTTTTTAGAGATAAAAGAAAAAGCGTTTTGTTTTATTGTTTTGAAAAGAGACCCTCCCCTAAATGCGTCCGTGTTAAATGCCGCACAATTGGAGTCTCCACTTAGTTCTTAGTGGGAAACCAAGAAACCAAAATTTTCAAGGAACTAGTCCATCCTTACTAGAGATAATGGTTAAAGAGCTAGTGTACAAAAGGGGAAGGTGTTAGGCACCACTCTCGCCCGATCTGAAGATCGACATCTACTTAACTATTTATTTTTGTTCTTTTCTTAAATTTATCATTAGCAACACATACAGAAAGGAGGTTGAAGAGAGAATATTAAAAAGCAAACAAGGAAGTTAAAATTAACTTAAAATTAGAGGTTTTCTATGCATTCCTACACTTAAAGGCATGTCAAGTCGGAGATGACAGCATATCAGTGCAGTTGAAGCATATAAAACATACTGTTAAAATAGAAAAGATGCAAAAAAAAAAGCTACTAGAAGCCACTGGTTTCAAGGAGAGGGGGCGCATGCCACCTCATAACCTAGCGCGCGCCACCTGGACATGGCGTACGTCACATGTGGCCCCTCTAAAAGTGGCGCGCGTTAGTATGGAAGAGTGAGCTTGACACTCAGAGGCCCAAAAGAGGCAAGTATTTTAAGAAAATAATGTGCTCTTGCGTGCAAGTGTGTTTTTATACAAAAAAAAAAAGAAAGATAGCATTTCAACAGAAATTCTAACACGTAGAAAATATACAGAATATGCTATTGGGAAAAGGCTACTGGAAAGCCACTGGTTGCAAACAGAGGTGACGCACGCCATCTGGAGAAGGCGTGCGCCACCTTTGGGCTCTCTGGAAGTGGCGCGCGTCACTATGGAAGAGTGAGCTTGACATTTAGAGGCCCATCAGGGGCTACTGTTTTAAGAAAACAGTGTGCTTTCGTGTGTATGTATTTTTATATATGAAAGAAAGTAAAAAAAATGACAATTCATGTAGGCTTTTCAACAAATAGTCTGAATCCTACATGTCATGCATTTCTAAAGGTAAGAAGAACATGATTTTTCTAAGAAATAGGAAATATGCTTAAACAAAAAATAAAAAATATAATCGGGGAGAATGAGGCCAAAGGTCTCTTTCTCCCTTTTTACCAAATATAAAGAGGTTTAAGGAAACAAATGTGATTGATAAGTGAAAAAGATGAGAAAGATGGGGATTTACCGTATATCCTGGAAGAGTGAAGTTTCAAGCAGTTCCGAAACTTTGTCCTCAAATACGGTACATCCCCAAGAGGCCTTAGGTGTAGTCTTTGAGTCCTCGGAGTTTATCCAAAGCAAAGGATTCCGAAGTTTCTGATAGTTCAGTTTTAATTCAGTGAAAGTTTTGAGAATTTCTTAGCTTTAAGGTTTGGAATTTGATGAAGGTTTGGCTTGTATATGAGTTGGGATTCAATTCTGCAGAGGTTTGGTGCTATTAGAATTGGGGGTCTAAAATAGGAGAGGCAAGGCCTCCTATTTATCGATTTTGGGCGAGGAGCTGTCTTGGGGCCGAAGCTTCCCCTCAAAGTGGCGCGCGCTTGGTGAAGGTGGCGTGGTGGCTAGGTGGTGTGACGCGTGCCAGGAGTAAATATGGCTTGGGGTTTGAAGTAGCGTGGCCAGGGTACGAAAAAAAAGAGTGGCATGGCGCCAGGTTGGAGGGAAGTGGCGTGGTTTTTAACTGGCGTGGGGTTCTTTGGAGGTAAGTGGCGTGCGCTACTTGGAGGTGGCACGCACCTGGTTGAGGTGGCACGCACCTGGTTGAGGTGGCACCAAAGGATGGTTTTTGTATTTTGGGTGTTTTAGGGTGTTTTGGGGTGTTTTGGAGGATTTCTTGGACTCTTGGACCTGTACAGAGCCTCCTTCGACGCGACTGACGTATGTTTGGTTTAGTCAAAATTGGGGTATCTACAAGTACCTGAATTAGCCGAGCACAATTCAAGAACAGACATCGAACACAACGGTCAATGTAAAACTCGGTAATAATTTATTTTATTTATTATTAAAATTAATTATTAAAAATGTAAATAATAAATAAATAAAACTAAAATAAAACTAACAAAATTTAAAATATAATGTAATTAATGAAAAGATTCTAAAAATTAAAATAATAAATAATGTAATCATATAATTAAATTAAATAAAGAAAGAAAGAAGGAAGAAGACGAAATAGGAAACCAAAAAAATGGGGAGTCTGTGCCATTGCTGGTGGTTCACAGCTGGCCCCCAGAGGTGATATATTTTAATTGGGGAGATAGGATCCTAGGGAGAGAATTCAGGAATCGGTTTCCTGAATTTGGGCTACCATCCCTGTATAAAAAGGGAGTCCATCCCTCACAGAATTCATCTCTCAGTTCCTCCCTGTGAGAAATACCTCATCCCTCCCTCTCGGATCCTCTGCCCAGCACCATCGTTGCCACCAACTACCGAGCACCACCACGATCATCGACGTTACCACTACAAGCTTTATCATCATCATCATCATCTTGCAATGACTTCGGGTTAGGCATTCTCTACACTCTGTTTCGGTTCTATATACTCAGTGATATATATATGTATATATTATCATATAGTTAAATTAAAGTATAATTCTCATTTAAAAAGGGTTAATGCAAACATATATTTACACCTTGATCATCAATTTAGTGAGAAAATTAGAGACCAAGACCTATGTATTTAGATGTATAATGATATATATATCATAGTATATATATATATATATATATGCATAACAGTAATATATATCTATTTATAAAAATATATTATATAATTGGCCATGAAAGATATGTTTAACCTTCGGAAATATGACAAAACATATTCGAATATAAAACCATGAAGAAATAATAAAAGAAAAAGACCCTGGATCAAGTTTTCAGCCATGAAAATACATGGTGCGAAGCTTTGGGTCGACTCACAAGCAGTTTGAGTTGACCCACGAGATGTAGAAGATGACCCCATCACCAATGAGTCGACTCAAGAGAAGGATGAGTCAACTCACGAAGACCAACTGCCTAGGGTCGACTCATGGACCATTTGAGTCGACCCATGACCACTGCCTTGCTTTAAGTCGACTCACAACCCATTTGGCTCGACTCATGATGACCATGCAGTGGGTTCCTACCCTCCGAGTTGACTCACCATCCTTTGGGTTGACTCACAGTACCTTGTTATATCTTTTGAGTTGACTCACCCTTTTCTGGGTCGACTCACAATGCCTTTGCATGCCTTAGGGTCGACACCAGCCTTCCCTGCCTCGACCCTTTGAGACCTGAGAGGCTTGGGTCGACTCACAAACATCATGAGTCGACCAACAACCACCATATACCATGTCATACCATCTTGGGTCGACTCACAGTCCTGTGGTGTCAGCTCTTGGCCCTTGTGAAGACTTGGGTCGACTCACAGACCTAGTGAGTCGATTCATAGTCGCCCATGCCGAGACTGTTTTCCCTTGAGTCGACACACAGCCTTGCTGTGTCGACTCAAAGCCTTCTGTGACACTGTTGGGTCGACTCACAGTGCTGAAAAATCTTAAAAAACATTTTGAAATTAATTCTAATTGTTTAGGCTCTGTTTAGGCAATAGTTTAAAGATAAATTAAATTAATTAAAGATTAATTTAATACTAGAAACAAGAATTAAAACATATAAATGGAAAAAAAGGACTGTTTGTCAGCTATAAATAGTTATTAAGCTTTATTATGGATTATGATGTATTGTATCACCTAATTAGGGTGACGAGGCTTCCTACCTTTGCTTTTTATTACATTTGAGGTTGCATTGGATATCAGGTGAGTGATTTACATGCTATGTACTTTCAATAAAAATCCCGTATTGCCCAAAATTATATTTGTTTATACACTAAGGTACTTAGATGTTCTAATCTACTTAGGTATAATCAACCCAAAGGGGGGGTGAATGGGTTGATGGCAAACTTTTCTTCTTTTTGTTCCTTTTCAAACTCTTATTAATTGCTTTAAAGATAA
>JAUTBS010066555.1:0-21178 GCA_032361285.1 Aequorea victoria
GGCCGCAAGTTTCAGACGCCGTCGATCTACGACGAGCTCACCGTCTTCGAGAATCTCGAGATCTCCTATCCCAAGGGCCGCAGCGTCTTCGGCGCGCTCACCTTCCGCCGCGACGCCGCCGTCATCGAGCGCGTCGAGGAGGTCGCCGAGATCATCTTCCTGAAAGACCAGCTCAAGCAGAACGCGGAGTACCTGAGCCACGGGCAGAAGCAGTGGCTCGAGATCGGCATGCTGCTCATACAGGACCCCGAGCTCCTGATGCTCGACGAGCCGGTCGCCGGCATGAGCGTCAGCGAGCGCGTCAAGACCGCCGAGCTGTTGAACCGCATCATCGCGGATCGCTCGGTCATCGTCATCGAGCACGACATGAAGTTCGTCGAGGACATCGCCCGCAAGGTGACAGTCCTGCACCAGGGCAAGATCCTCTCCGAGGGGACGATGGCCCAGGTGAAGAGCGACCCCAAGGTCGTCGAAGTCTATCTCGGTCATTGAGGAGCGGGCGATGTCCGAGGCAATTCTTTCGATCGACGGCCTGCACGTCGCCTACGGCCAGAGCGAGGTCCTGCACGGGCTGAGCCTCTCGGTCGCCAAGAACGAGATCGTCGCACTCATGGGCCGCAACGGCATGGGCAAGACGACGCTTCTGAAGGCGCTGATGGGCCTGATCCCGACGAAGCAGGGCGGCGTGCGCGTCGCCGACGCCGAGATCGGCGGCCTGAAGAGCTACGAGCGCGTCGCGCGCGGCGTCGCCTACGTGCCGCAGGGTCGCATGGTCTTCTCGTCCATGACGGTCGAGGAGAACATCGAGACCGGCCTCGGCAAGGCCGGCAAGAGCTCGATCCTTGAGGACATCTACGCGCTGTTCCCGGTGCTCAAGGAGATGCGCAAGCGCCGCGGCGGCAATCTCTCCGGCGGCCAGCAGCAGCAGCTCGCCATCGCCCGTGCGCTGGCCAGCGCGCCGAAGGTCCTGCTGCTCGACGAGCCGACGGAGGGCATCCAGCCCTCGATCATCCGCGAGATGGGCCGCACGCTGCGCCGCATCCGCGACGAGCGCGGGCTGTCGATCCTCGTCTCGGAGCAGGTGCTGAGCTTCGCGCTCGACGTCGCCGACCGCGTCGCGGTGATCGAGAACGGCGAGATCGTGCACAACGACGCGCGTGCGGACATCGACGAGGCAAAGGTCGCAAAGTACCTGTCCGTCTAGGGAGCGAAGGAATGAAGGACTACGAGATCTTCGAGCTGGGCGACTTCGTCCTCCAGTGCGGCAAGACGCTGCGCTCCGCCAAGCTCGCCTTCAAGACCTTCGGCACGCTGAACGCCGCCAAGGACAACGCGATCGTCTACCCGACCTGGTACTCCGGCCAGCATTACGAGAACGAATGGCTGATCGGGCCCGGCAAGGCGCTCGACCCAGACAAGTACTTCATCATCATCCCCAACATGTTCGGCAACGGGCTCTCGTCGTCGCCGAGCAACACGCCGGCGCCGTGGAACGGCCCGCGCTTTCCCAACGTCACCGCCTACGACAACGTGAAGGCGCAGCACCGGCTCGTCACCGAGCATTTCGGAATCGAGAAGCTTGTGCTCGTCACCGGCTGGTCGATGGGCGCCCTGCAGACCTACCATTGGGCCGTGATGTTCCCGCACATGGTGCCGAAGATCCTGCCGTTCCAGGGCTCGGCGAAATGTTCGCGGCACAACTATGTCTTCCTCGAGGGCGCCAAGGCGGCGCTCCAGGCCGATGCCGCCTTCGCCGACGGCTGGTATCAATCCCCGCCCTACAAGGGGCTGCGCGCCTTCGGCCGCGTCTACGCCGGCTGGGGCTTCTCGCAGACGTTCTATCGCGTCGAGGCCGACATCAAGCACATGGGCTACGCCTCGCTCGAGGACTTCCTGATCGGCTTCTGGGAAGGTCTCTTCTACGAGCGCGACGCCAACAACCTGCTCGCCATGCTGTGGACCTGGCAGCACGGCGACATCAGCGCCAACGAGACGTTCAAGGGCGACTTCAAGGCCGCGCTGGCGTCGATAAAGGCCAAGGCGATCCTGATGCCGGCCTCGAGCGACCTCTACTTCCCGCCCGAGGACAACGCCATCGAGGCGGCGGCGATGCCGAACGCCAAGCTTCGCACGATCGACACCTACTGGGGCCATTTCGCCGGCGGGCCGGGGACCAGCCCCGCCGATATCGAGATCCTCGACAAGGCGCTGAAAGAGCTGCTCGCCGCCTGACGGGATATACAACAACGCACGCAAAGGGAGAGAGCCTCATGACCGAGACCATCATCAAGGTCGATGTGACCCAGTCCGCCTACGACAACGACATGGTGCACAATCGTTGGCACCCCGACATTCCCATGGTGGCGACGGTCAACCCCGGCGACGACTTCATCATCGAGACCTACGACTGGACCGGCGGCTTCATCAAGAACGACGACGACGCTTCCGACGTGCGCGACATCGACCTGTCGATCGTCCACTTCCTGTCCGGCCCGATCGGCGTCAAGGGCGCCGAGCCCGGCGACCTGCTCGTCGTCGACATCCTCGACATCGGCACGCTGCCGGGCGGCGACTGGGGCTTCAACGGCGCCTTCTCGCGCAAGAACGGCGGCGGCTTCCTCACCGACCACTTCCCGACGGCGCAGAAGTCGATCTGGGACATCAAGGGCATGTACACGAGCTCGCGCCACGTGCCCGGCGTCAGCTTCGCCGGCCTCGTGCACCCCGGCCTCATCGGCTGCCTGCCCGACCCCAAGCTGCTCGAGCTGTGGAACGAGCGCGAGACCGCCTTCATCGCCGCCAACCCCGATCATCCCACCGGCGTCGCCAACCCGCCGTTCGCCGAGACCGCGCATATGGGCCGGCTGAAGGGCGAAGCCTTCGACAAGGCCGCAGCCGCCGGCGCCCGCACCGTGCCGCCGCGCGAGCACGGCGGCAACATGGACATCAAGGACCTGTCGCGCGGCTCGAAGATCTACTTCCCCGTCTACGTGCCGGGGGCGGGCCTCTCGATGGGCGACCTGCACTTTAGCCAGGGCGACGGCGAGATCACCTTCTGCGGCGCGATCGAGATGGCCGGCTGGCTGCATCTCAAGGTCGAGCTGATCAAGGACGGCATGTCGAAGTACGGGGTGAAGAGCCCGATCTTCAAGCCGTCGCCGATCAAGCCGAACTACACCGACTTCCTCATCTTCGACGGCATCTCCGTCGACGAGATGGGCAAGCAATATTACCTCGACGTCGGCGTCGCCTACCGCCAGGCGTGCCTCGCGGCGATCGAGTACCTGAAGAAGTTCGGCTATTCGGGCGAGCAGGCCTACTCGATCCTCGGCACGGCGCCGGTGCAGGGCCACATCTCGGGCGTCGTCGACGTGCCGAATGCCTGCGCGACGCTGTGGATCCCGACCGAGATCTTCGACTTCGACATCAACCCCGGCGCCGCCGGCCCGACCAAGTTCCTCGACGGCAGCATCAAGCTGCCGACAGCGCCGGACCTCTAGACCATGCCGATGTACGATTACGCCTGCGCGACGTGCGGGCCGTTCACCGCCTACCGGCCGATGTCGGAATACGACAAGCCGCTGGCGTGCGAAGACTGCGGGGCCATGGCCCCGCGCGCCATCCTGCGGGCGCCGGCGCTCGCGATGATGGACACGGGCGCGCGCAACGGCATGGCCGTCAACGAGCGCTCGCGCCACGAGCCGCGCAAGTCGAGCAGGGCGCACCCGTCAGGATGCGGCTGCTGCAGCACCTCGCGCGGCTTCGCTGCGACGCCGGCCGCCGGCCGCAGCGCGGCCAAGTCGTTCCCCGCCGCGCGGCCGTGGATGATCAGTCACTGACCGACATCGACGTCACGCGGACCGACGATCCGGACTGGTCGAGCGGAGGACGTCGAGCCGGTAGGCGTCGTGCCGTTCGGCCGCGACGGGCGTCGTCCAGTCGCGCGCCGCCTGCTTGAAGAGCTCGACGGCCTCGTCGCCGGTCAGGGGATAGTGCGTCTCGCCGAGCCAATGCACGAGGACGAGGTCGCCGTCCGGCTCGATGCAGTCGCGGATGCGCGCGACCAGGGCTGCGAGATCGGCCCGATCGAGATAGTAGACGACCTCCGACAGCACGACGAGGTCGAACGTGCCGTCCGGCCATTGCTCCGGCACGCCCATCAGCTCGAAGCGCACGTGCCGTTGGTCGGCACATCGCTGCCGCGCCTCGTCGAGCGCGTTGGCGGCGAGGTCGATCGCGCACAGCGCCGCGGCGCGCGCCGCGAGCTGGCGCGTCAGGACGCCGATCGAGCAGCCGATCTCGAGCGCCGAGCCGTAGTGCGGGCGCGGCAGCGCGGCGAGCGTCGCCGCGTACTTGTCGCGCTCGTAGTCGCTCGACGCGAAACGCCAGGGGTCGGCGTCGCGCGCGTAGAGCTCGTCGAAATAGGATGCGGGGAGCGAACGCTCGTAACGGCTCATGGCGCCGGCGCCTTCGGATGTGCATCGAGCAGAACTTCATATTGCCCGGTGAAGCGCGCGATCATCTCGGGAGCGAGCCGGAAGCCGTCAGGGTCGTCGTCGATCAGATCCGTGGTCTGCGAGCGATGCGCCGCGATCGCCGCCGCCTTGCGTGCCGCATGGCGACCGATGTCGAACCGCAGGCCGGACGGCGGCGGTCCGACCTCCGCCGCGGCCGGAAGCGTCCACCCCCAGACCGGATAGGCGAGGACACGCGTCCCTTCGAGCCGGGAGCGGGCCGACTGTACGAGACCGGCGCTGGCCGTATGGTCGCAATGGGGATCGTGGTGCCAGGTGACGCACAGGGCGCGCGCCGCGCAATCGCGGGCCGTGGCGACGATGGCCTCGATGGCGGCCTCCGCGCTTGCGCCCTGCGTCGGCACGCAGCGATCGGGCAGCCGCAGGAAACGGATCGCCGATGCGTCGAGCCCCAGTGCGGCCGCGGCCTGGCATGTCTCCGCCTCGCGCAGCGCGCGCAGGCGCTCTGGCGGATACGTCAGCGAGTTCGGGTGCGATCCGACGCCGTCGCTGACGACCACCAGCCGGACGTCGACGCCTTCGGCGCAGGCGGCGGCGATCAGGCCGCCGCAGCCGAGGCTCTCGTCGTCGGGATGCGGCGCCACCACCACCAGGCCTCCGCCGTCGCAGATATCGGCCAGCGTGCCGATCGGCAGGGCGGCGGCGGCCGCGAAGAAGTCCGCCGCCGTCACGGCGCGTCGCGTCCCGCCCGCAGGCGATAGGCGGCAGCCGACAGCAGGGACATGTCGAGGTTCGGCTGGCGGAGGTAGGTCGTCAGATCGCGGACCAGGCGTTCAATCGGATTGGGGCGCATAAAGGACTTCAGCCCGATGGTTTTCTGCGCCAGCGCGACGACGTTCAAGGCGGCGGCCTCGAAGGCGTTGCGGGCGAGGTCGACATAGGCGTCGATCGCCTCGGCGTCCTCGACGGGCCCTTCCGCCCGGCGCGCGGCCGTCTCGACCCAGAGCCGCGCCGTCTCGCAGGCGATCACGGCCTCGCCGTATCGCGCGAGCTGCAACGGCACGTCGCGATTGGGGCCGTCGCGCAATTGCGCGCCGAAGGCGTCGAGCACGGCTTCGAGGCCGCCGAGCTGCACGGCGATGACCCGCCAGGCGCCGCCGCGGAAGTAGGGGGAGCGCAGATAATCGCCCTTCACGCCGACGATCTCGTCGTCGCCGACGACGATCCCGTCGAAGTCGACGGAGCCGGTCGCGGTCGCCCGCATGCCTTGCGCGGTCCAGCTCGCCGCTTCCGCCCTGCCGGGGGGATCGACGAACGGCAGCGCCATGATCGAGCCGCCCTCGTGCTCGGCGGCGACGAGGGGACGCCGGAAATGACCGGCGCCCGAGCACAGGATCTTGCGGCCGCGGAGCACCAGCCGACCGCCGTCGCGCTCCAGGCGCAACGGCTCGCCGGCCATCCATACCCCGCTCGGCCGTCCGGCCTGCGCCTCCTGCCGCAGGAGCTCGAGGTTGGCTCGCGTGCCGTAGCGCGACGTCAGCGCGACGGCGTTGACGTGGCCCTCGAAGAGCCGTCCCAGCGTCAGGCTGCCCCGGCCGATGGCGGTGAGCAGGCGACGCAGTCGGTCGGGCTCGCCGATCCCCAGCGCCTCGCCGCCGAGGTCCGACGGGAAGGGCGCCATGAGCAGCCGCGCGCGGTGCAGCGCCTCGATGTCCGCGGAGGGAAATTCGCCGTCGGCGTCGTGGTCTGCCGCCCGTCGCGCCGCGCCCGCGGCCACCGCGGACGCTCGCTCGAAGATCGACCCGTCGCGGGGCCGCTCGACGGCATCGGCGCTGAAATTCGCGAGGGTCAAAGAGCCACCTTGCTCATGGACGACGGTTTTGCTCATGGACGCGCTCGGGTCGAGCAGGACCTCACGGTCGCCATGGTGTCTGCCCGCAACGTCGGTGCTCCACGATCGTTCAGACCGCTCGCGCCGCTTGGGACGCGGGGAGGTTGCACCATGCCGCTTCGCGACAACGCACCGCACACGGGGCGCTACAGTGCCGGTGCCCGCTGGTTCCACTGGATCACGGCGGTGCTGATGTTCACCGTCATCCCGCTGGGCTGGGTCTTCGGCGCGTTCAAGACGAAGCCCGGCCATCCCGACACGTACGTCGCACCGTTCCCCGGCACGCCCGACGACTACGCCGCAGGGCATATGAGCGTCGGGCTGATCATCTTCGCGATCGTCACCGCACGGATCCTGTACCGCGTGATCAATCCGGCGCCGGCTCTGCCGGGCGGCATGGGCCTGTGGGAACGGCGGCTCGCGCATCTGACCCACTGGCTGCTCTACGCCGTGCTCATCGTCATGCCGGTGTCGGGCTACATCATGTCGTCGGGCGACAAGCCGCCGATCAGCTTCCTCGGACTGTTCCATGTCCCGAAGGCACCGATCTCGCCGGAGCAGGGCAAGGCGGCGTCGATCGTCCATGTGCTGATCACGCAGTTCGTTCTCTACGGCCTGATCGTCCTGCATCTGGCGGGCACCGCGTGGCACCTGTTCGTTCGCCGCGACGGCGCGCTCAGCCGCATGCTGCCGCGCCAGGCCAACGAGCGCGACTGACGCTGCGTAACAACACTTACCGTTAAGCGGCGTCGCTAAATTGCCTCGGTCTTCATGCAGAACTGTCGACGGCGCCGCTAAGTAAAAAGACTTTGCCTTACGCGTTGTGTCTATTGATGTTGCGACGAATGGCCATGGATCGAAGTCGAGTGCGCGTTGTTCGCGGGTCGAGGAGGACGCGTCGTGCAGCCTGGATCTGACGCGGCGACGAACGTCTTTTGGGAAGATGGCTCCTCGGCGCACGGCGGCGCAAGGCGGGGCCACGCCCTGGCATTTGGACTGAAAACTATGCCTCGAGCAGCAGCGACGAATGCGGGTCGTGTCGGACCCGCCCGGCGGAACCGCCGGTTGGCGCTGCGCTTGGTGGGCTGAGATCGCGGGAGCTTATTCTGACCACCCCCCCTTCCGAACGTTCGTGCCTGACGGAATCGAATGCTTCTCCTGGCGTTATCGTCGCGATTCCGCTCCGTAACGAGCGCGATCGCATCATCCCTTGTCTGACGGCCCTCGCGGCGCAGGTCGGACTCGCGCCGGGCAGGCTGGGCATCGTCCTGTTCGCGAACAATTGCACGGACGACACGTGCGACCTCGTTCGCGGGTTCCCGGCGCCGTGGCCGCTGCGCCTGATCGAGAAGACGGACCCCGCGGCCTCGGCCGGTTGGGCGCGGCGGATCGCCATGGAGGCCGCCGCCGCCTGGCTCCTCGAGGGCCATCATCAGGATGGGATTCTGCTGACCACGGATGCCGACAGTTGCGTCGGGGTCGATTGGGTCGCGCGCAATGTCGCGCAACTCGACGCCGGCGCCGATGCTGTGGCCGGGCGGATCATCCTCGACCCGGAGGAGGCGGCGCTGTTGCCGCCGCGCCTCCACGCACGCGGCCGGCTCGAGGCCGAATACGAGGCGCTGCTGACGGAGATCGGCGCCCGCATCGATCCCGAACCCGGCAATCCGTGGCCCTGCCACTGGTCGAAATCCGGCGCGACGCTCGCCGTCCGCTTGTCGGCGTACCGCGCCATCGGCGGCATGCCGGATCAGCCGGCCGGCGAGGACCGCGCCTTCGTCGATGCGATCCGCGCTCGCGATCTCGTCGTGCGGCACGATCCCGCCATCGAGGTCGTGACGTCGGGCAGGCTCGACGGCCGCGCCGTCGGCGGGGTCGCGGACACGATCAGGCTGCGATGCGACGTCCCCGACAGCCTGTGCGACGATCGCCTCGAGCCGGTCCACCATTTCGTCGCGCGGTCCCTGTGGCGGCGGCGGTTGCGTCGGTTGCACGTGCAAGGCCGCCTCGCCGCGACTTGGTCGTGGGCGCCGCTGCTCGGGATCCCCCGACACATCGCCAGGGATATCGCCGCGACGCCGTTCGCGGGCCAGGCGCTGGCCGCCATCGAGGCGGCTAGCCCTCGGCTGGCGTTTCATCCCGTGCGGCCATCCGCCCTGCCGCGCCAGATCGCCATCGCGCGATGGGTGCTGCGCGGCCTTCGCGCGATGGGACGCCCGGAGGGCTTCGGCCACGCGCGACGGCCGCAAGTGCTCGCGCCGCTGTCGGCCGCTCCCTGAGTTTTCCCACTCACGTTTTGGTACCCGGTGGGGCGCTTTCGCAATCCTTGGGATAGGCAACCGCACCGGCCGTCCGCGGCACCCGAGCACGGGAGCTTGGACCTGCATCGTCCGGCGCTCTATATTGGGGTATCGAGAAAAGGACCACAGATGGCCGACGAGAGCGCGCACGCGGATTTGGGACCCAAGCCGCAGGAGGTGAAGCCCGCCGCCAAGCTCGCGCCGAAGGATGCGATCATCGAGGCGCTGTTGGAGCTCGCCGGCGAGCGCACGTGGGAGGACATCACGATCTCCGACGTCGCCACCCGCGCCAACCTTTCGCTCGCCGACTTCCGCGACGCGTTCCCGTCGAAGGGCGCCGTGCTCTCGGCGTTCTCGCGCAAGATCGACCGCATCGTGCTCGACGGCACGACCGACGACCTGATGGGCGAGCCCGCCAAGGAGCGGCTGTTCGACGTGCTGATGCGCCGACTCGATGCGCTCGCGCCCTACAAGCTCGGTCTCGAAGGGATCGTCGAATGGGTGCAGCGCGCGCCGATGGCCGCCGCCGCGATCAACCGGCTCGAGGTCAACTCGATGCGCTTCATGCTTGAGGCCGCCGGCATCGAATCCGAGGGGCCGGTCGGGGCGGTCAAGCTGCAGGGGCTGGTGATCGTGTGGTCGCGGGTCCTGCGCAGCTGGCTGCGCGACGACGATCCCGGCCTCGCGCCGACCATGGCGTTGCTCGACAAGGAATTGACGCGCGGCGGCAAGATCGTCTCGCGCGTCGACGACGTGAATCGGCTCGCCTCGCCGCTGTTCTCGCTCGCCCGCGCGATGTTCGAGCGCCGCCCGGACTATCCGCGAGAGACGCGGCACAAGGACGAGCGGGCGGGGTTCTGAACGTCGGCGCCGCCGCCTGGCACGGGGCGGCGGCGAGTTCGGCTCGGCAGATGGCCTAGGCTCCAAGGGATCACGATGCAGCGTCGCCGTCTCGCCCTCGCGCTCCTGCTGACCGGCGTCGCGTGGCCGGCGCTCGCGCAGGACCGCGGCTCGATGACGCCGCGCGACCTGGCGCCGCTCGCCGATCCCGCCGATCCCGGCGACGCCGCCAAGGAGGTGTTCGGCCGCGAGCGCGAGCCCTCGGCGGGGCCGCCGCACGTCTACGGCTTCTACTCGCGCGGCTGCATCGCCGGGGCGCAGCCGCTGCCGCAGGACGGGCCTGACTGGCAGGTCATGCGGCCCTCGCGCAACCGCTTCTACGGCCATCCGGCGCTGCTCGCCTTCATCCAACGTCTCGCTCATCGCGTGCACCACACCACGAATTGGCCCGGCATCCTCATCGGCGACATGGCGCAGCCGCGCGGCGGTCCGATGCTCAACGGCCACGCCTCGCACCAGATCGGGCTCGACGTCGACGTCTGGCTGCGGCAGATGCCCGATCATCGGATGCCGCGAGAGGAGCGCGAGTTCTCGAATTCGCTGATGGTCGTGCGCAACGACCGCAAGGACGTCGATCCGCGCTATTTCACGCCCGACACGATGCAGGTCATCAAGGACGCGGCGACCGATCCCGAGGTGCAGCGCATCTTCGTCAACGCGGCGATCAAGCGGGCGATCTGCCGGCAGGCGCGGGGCGATCGCTCGTGGCTGGAAAAGGTGCGGCCGATGTTCGGCCACGACTATCATTTCCACATCCGGCTGTTCTGCCCGCCGGGCGAGACCAGCTGCCAGCCGCAGGCGGAGACGGCGTCGGGCGACGGCTGCGACGCGACGCTGGCCCGCTGGTTCCAGCCGTTGATCCTGCACCCGCCGCCGCCGAAGAAGCCGCCGTTCCCGCGCCCGCCGCTCACCATGGCGTTCATGGGCGAGGCCTGCCGCGCCGTCGCCGCGGCGCCGGGCCGGCAGTATGGCGAGCGCTGAGCGGCGACACGCGCTTGCGCCGGCTCGAGGGCCCCGCCGCCGATCAAGCCGAAGCAGCGCGCGCGACGGCTTGGCCAGCGTTTGACCGACTGGCGTCGCCGCTTCGCCCACCGACTGTTCGGGCTTACGGAGGAGGCCGCGCTGGCCTACGGCGAGATTATGGGAAAAGCAGCGCGCGACGGCGCGCCGATGTCGACGGCGGATGAAATGATCGCGGCGATCGCGAAGGTCAACGGGGGCCGTCTGGCGACCGGGCTGGTCTCGACTTCAAGACGACCGGGCGCGATCTCGTCTCGACCTGGGCTTCCTGAGACCTACCGCGTCGGGATCGGCGTGCCCGAGCGGTAGTCGTAGAAGCCGCGCTGCGTCTTCTTGCCGAGCCAGCCGGCCTCGACGTATTTCACCAGCAGTGGGCAGGGGCGATACTTCGGGTCGGCGAGGCCCTCGTGCAGCACCTGCATCACCGACAGCACCGTGTCGAGCCCGATGAAATCGGCAAGCTGCAGCGGGCCCATCGGGTGGTTGGCGCCGAGCTTCATCGCCGTGTCGATCGCCTCGACCGAGCCGACGCCCTCGTACAGCGTGTAGATCGCCTCGTTGATCATCGGCAGCAGGATGCGGTTGACGATGAAGGCCGGGAAGTCCTCCGACACCGTCGAGGTCTTGCCGAGCCTGGCGATCAGGCCCTTGGCCGTCTCGTAGGTGACGTCCTCGGTGGCGATGCCGCGGATCAGCTCGACAAGCTGCATCTTCATCGCCGGGTTCATGAAGTGGATGCCGATGAAGCGCTCGGGCCGGTCGGTCGCCGAGGCCAGGCGGGTGATCGAGATCGACGACGTGTTCGAGGCGAGGACCGCCTCCGGCTTCAGGTGCGGACAGACCATCGAGAAGATGCGCCGCTTGACCTCCTCGTTCTCGGAGGCCGCCTCGATGACGAGGTCGCAGTCGTTGAAGGCGACGAGGTCGGGCGCCGCCTTGATGCGGCCGAGCGCCGCCTGGACGTCGTGGCCCTCGACCTGTCCCTTCTCGGACATGCGGCCGAAGCTTCCCGCGATCCAGTCGACGCCGGCCTGCGTCTTCGCCTCGGTGACGTCGTTCAGCAGCACCTCGATGCCGGCCAGCCCGCAGACCTGCGCGATGCCGGTCCCCATCTGGCCGGCGCCAATCACACCGATCTTAGCGATATCCATCACGGATGAACCTGTCTGGGCCTCGCGGCGCTCCCGCGCCGTCTTTGCTGCCGGACCGCCACAAGACGCCTAGCCGCTCTTCTTGGCAAGCGCCTCGGTGAGCTCCGGCACGACCTTGAACAGGTCACCAACCAGCCCGTAGTCGGCGACCTGGAAGATCGGCGCCTCCTCGTCCTTGTTGATCGCGACGATGACCTTCGAGTCCTTCATGCCGGCGAGATGCTGAATGGCACCTGAAATGCCGACGGCGACGTAGAGCTCCGGCGCGACGATCTTGCCGGTCTGGCCGACCTGCCAGTCGTTCGGCGCGTAGCCGGCGTCGACCGCGGCGCGCGAGGCGCCGACGGCGGCGTGCAGCGTGTCGGCGAGCGGCACGATGACCTTCTGGAAATTCTCGGCATTGGCGACGGCGCGGCCGCCGGAGACGACGATCTTCGCGCCGGTCAGCTCGGGACGCTCGGACTTGGCGATCTCGTCGGACTTGAAGGCGGAGATCCCCTTGTCCTCGACGCCGGTGGCGACGGCCTCGATCGGCGCCTCGGCGCCGCCCGCGCCCGTCGCCGTGAAGGATGCCGCGCGCACGGTGACGATCTTCTTCGGATCCTTCGACTGCACGGTCTGGATCGCGTTGCCGGCGTAGATCGGCCGCTCGAACGTGTCGGCGGAGACGACCTTGGAGATGTCCGAGACCTGCATGACGTCGAGCAGCGCGGCGGCGCGCGGCATCGCGTTCTTGGTCGCCGCGGTCGACGGCGCGACGATCGCGTCGTAGTCGGCGGCGAGCGACACCAGCAGCGCGGCGAGCGGCTCGGCGAGCGCGTTGCCGTAAACCGGCGCGTCGGCGGTCAGCACCTTCTCGACGCCTTCGAGCGCGGCGGCCTGCTTGGCGGCCTCGCCGACGCCTTCGCCCGCGACGAGGACATGCACCGGGCCGCCCATGGCGTTGGCGGCGGTGAGGGCCTTGGCGGTGGCGTCGCCGAGCTTGCCGCCGCCGACGTCGGCGAGAACGAGGATGGTCATGACAGCACTCCCGCTGCGTCGAGCTTCGACACGAGCTCGGGCACGTCCGTCACCTTGACGCCGGCCGAGCGCGTCGGCGGCTCGCTGGTCTTGAGGATGGAAAGCCGCGGCGTCAGGTCGACGCCGTGATCGGCCGCCGACTGCTCGGCGATCGGCTTCTTCTTCGCCTTCATGATGTTGGGCAGCGAGGCGTAGCGCGGCTCGTTGAGGCGCAGGTCGGTGGTCACCACCGCCGGCAGCTTGAGCGTCACCGTCTGCGCGCCGCCGTCGACCTCGCGCGTCACGTCGACGCTCTCGCCGTCGAGCGCCACCTTCGAGGCGAACGTGCCCTGGCCCCAGCCGAGCAGGGCGGCGAGCATCTGGCCGGTCTGGTTCGCGTCGTCGTCGATCGCCTGCTTGCCGAGGATCACCAGCTGCGGCTGCTCCTGGTCGACGATGCTCTTCAGGATCTTGGCGACGGCGAGCGGCTCGACGGTCTCGTCGGTCTTGACGAGGATCCCGCGGTCGGCGCCCATCGCGAGGGCGTTGCGGATCGTTTCCTGCGCCTGCTGCGGGCCGATCGACACGGCGATCACCTCGGTCGCCTTGCCGGCTTCCTTGAGGCGCAGGGCTTCTTCGACGGCGATTTCGTCGAAGGGGTTCATCGACATCTTTACGCCGGCGAGTTCGACGCCCGACCCGTCGGGCTTGACCCTGATCTTGACGTTGTAGTCGACGACCCGTTTCACGGGCACGAGGATTTTCAAGGAGCTTTCTCCATTCGTTCGGAGCAAGGCGGCGGTTCGGATTTCCTCGACGAAGCGCCGCGCGTCCGTCACGGGCGTTTCGTAATTGCGCCATACCGGCGAGTCAACGCGGCCGGGAGAGGGAGCCTCGCCCGGCGCTGCGCGACCGGACGCGCCGGGGCCCATCTTGCGGAACGGCCGCGCCGCCATGATCTCAGGCGTTGCGGCCGCGTCGTGCGGTCCGATCCATGGAGAAAAGCATGAGCGGCTGGGGCAGTGCCACGCGTCAGGCTGGCTGGAATCAGGGCGGCTGGTGCCGCGGCGGCTGGGCGGAGGTCCGGCGCGACGAGCAGGCGAACCCGAAGACCGCCGGCCGGTGGACAGCCCTCGACGTCGCCCTCACGATCGGCACCTTCCTCCTGAGCTGGCAGGTCGGCGTCGCCTTCATCGCGCTCAAGCTGTGGCATCAGGCCAGCGACTACGACGGCAGCGTGCTGGCCTTCGCCGCCGACCGCTGGGACGTGCTGGTGCGCGCGGCGCGCCGGGTGCTCTCCGGCTCCGGTGTCACGTTGCCATTCGCGTCGCGCTCGTCGGGCAACCATGCGTTCGACGCCTGGCGCCAGGCCGAGCTGCAGCGCATCGAGGCCGAGCGCAACAAGCTGCGCGCCTCCGAGCGCGAGTTCGCCGCCTACCGCGACGAGCTCCTGCACGCCAAGGACCGCGAGGATTTCGAGCGCTTCATGAAGTCGCGCGGCTGACGCGATAGGTTGTAGGCGCTGCGGAAGGGCTCAGGTCTTCCGCTGCGCCACCGTGTACTGGATGTTGACGATCCCGTTCGGGGCCAGCTGCTGGAACAGCTGCGGGAAAAACGCGGCGGCGAACGTGTACTGCACGCTCACGATGACGCCCGTCTGTTGTGCGTATGATGCGGGGATCGTCGAGCTGCCGGCCGTTGTCTCGGCCGCCGTCAGCGTCGCGCCGGCCGGGTAGCTGTACATCACGGTCGCCGCGCCGGCCGTCGAATATTTCACCTGGAACAACCGCACGGATGCGGTGCCGTTCGAGAGTTGCGGCGCGATGTTGGCGAGCGCCGCGGCCGGCCAATAGAGGGCAAGCTCGAGGTTGCACGCCTGCGGCGATACCGGGAGGTTGCTCGGGTTGTCGTTGCAGTCCGAGTAGACGCTGGCGTAGCGGTTGGCCAGGCGATTGACGCCGTCGTAGGCCTGAAACCAGCGTCCGAACTCGACCATCCCGCCGATGAGGATCATCATGACCGGCAGGATGAACGCGAACTCCATCGCCGACGTCGCGCGCCGATCGTCTCGAAAGCGGCCGAGCAGTCCGGTCATTGCGCCTGCCGCCTGACCAGGACGGCCGAGCGCACCTTGAGCGCCGTGCCGAAGAACGGCGCGAAGCTGATGACCGGCGCCTGCGCGCGCAGCGCGAGGACGGTGCCGCCGCAATTCGTCCCGCCCGAGCAGGTGCCGGCCGAGCCGATGTTGGGCTGGTTGCTGCCGATCGGAACGGCGGCCAACGTCAGGTTCGAGAACGGCTGCAGATCGACGGACAGCGTGCTTGCGGTGATCAACCCGCCCGCCTTCGTCGCAATGGCGGTCTTGAGCGCTGCGGCTGTCGGTGCCGTCACGGCCGACTGCGACAGGAAGGTGTTGTTCAGAGCGTCCGCTTGGCCGTTGACGCCGGCATCGAGCGCCGCCTGCGTCATGTAGAAGATCGCGACCTGCAGGATCGCCAGGAGGGTGAACAGCAGCGGCGCGCAGACGAGCGCGAATTCGACCGCAGACGAGCCCAGGCGGTCGCGACCAAAAGCAGCGATGCCACGAGCCCGACCTATGTCCGGGGGTCGGTTCACTGGTCGGCAGCCGGCGGCGTGAAGGGATCGGCGACGATGTAGAAGCCGGTGAAGGCGCCCCCGTTTGAATAATTGGACACCGGCGTCGGCGCCGGCGTCGGGATCGTCACGAGCGAGATCAGCGGCGGATTGGTCATGTAGGGGCTGCCGAGCACGCTGAGCTTTACGTCGTCGATGCCGGCGCCGTAGCCGTCCGCGACGCCGCCGTTCGACGAGATCGTCAGCCAGTAGACGCCGACCTTGGTGATCTTGATCGACACGCTGCGCGACTGCCATGCGAAGCCGGACGCGTAGCCGCAGGTGTCGAGGACGGGGTTGTTGGCCGAGGCGCTGTAATTCGAATAGTTCACGGCGTCGGGCGCCGCCGTGGGCGTCGTCGAGACCGAACCGTCGGGGTTCGTGTAGGTCGTCTTCTGACCAAACGTTGGGGCCGGGAAGGTCGTATCCGCGCTGACCGCCCAAGGGGCATTCGCGACGTTCGGCGTGCTCACCAGCTGGCCGTGCGACATGAAAACGCCGCTGATGTCCGAGGTCAGGTCCGTCGAGATGCTGCCGCCGTAGCGGACCTGGCCCGCGTAATTTCCGTAGGAGGAATTATAGAGGGCGCCGGACGACGGCGCCGCCGTGCAGAACACGCCTGTGAGCAAGGAGAAATTTATGTTGGAGATATAGTTGTAGGAGACTTTGTAATATCCCGGGTCGAGCAAAAATGGCCGGCTGATGAGACGGTTGGTCGTCGTCGCGCCGCTGATGTTCGTGTTGTTGCCGTCGAGCGCGATGTATTGCGCGCCGGTGTAGGCACCTTGCGTATAATAGTTGACCTGGTTGTAGGGCGCCGTCGCCCAGCCCGTCGCGCTCTGGCATGGCCAGCCGCCGGGGGCCTTGCCCGAGCCGGCGCACGACGACGCCGCGACCGTCCCGAGACTGTTGGCGAGATTGCCGTTGTACGACATGCTGGGCGCCGTGCCGGCGGAATAGGTCGGGGCGTTGAACGCGTCCTCGAACAGCACCGTCCCCGCCGTCCAGGCGGACGGAAAATTGTCCTGCAGGCTGCCGGCGCATTGCTCGAAGCACAGCCGGATGTTGTCGAGCTGCGCCCCGTAGCTGTCGTTGTGACCGTCGGCTGCGAAGCTGAGCCAATAATAGCCGGCGGTCGTCACCTTGATCTTGACGCTGCGCTCGATCCAATTCGGGCCCTGCACACAGGTGTCGATCAGGTTGCCGCCGGCGAGCTGCTGCGTGCCGTCGAGCGTCGTGTGCAGCGGCGGCGGACCTCCGTTGACGCTCTGGTCGAAGTAGACGTTGATCTGGTTGGTCCGCGTGCCGGCGCTCCCGGCGCTGTCGTTCGCCCAGCCGATGTCGCCCGCGGTCGGATTGGCGAACGTCGGGCCCGTCGTCCCGCAGATGTAAGTCGGATCGTAGTTCGGGTAGTCGATGCGCGACCTGTAGAAGTATCGCAGCTCGTAATAGCCGGTCGCCAGATAGGATTTCGTCGTCAGCGACGAGTTGCCGGCCGACCCGGATCCGTTGTCGCAATCGAGCTCGGCCGAGTGCGTGCCCTCGGGCGTGGACGCATTGATGACGCCGGCCTGGTCGATCTCCATGCAATAGCCCATGATGTAGAACTGATTGCCGCTGTCGCCCTGGTATCCGGCCGTGGTCGGGAACGTGTTCAGAGGCGACGACAGGGCGCCGGTCCCGCCGTTCGGGTTGGTGAAGTAATAGCTCGATGTCGTGGTCTCGAAGCCTTCGTGGATGCAGATCGAGCCGGGCGTCGAGGAGCACGTCGCCGGCGACGGCGGCTGGCAATTCATCACCGCGTGGACGGTGATCTGATTGACGTTGAAGATCTTCATGAACGTCGTCGGCACGTTGTACCAGAGCTCGGCGACGCCGTTGGGCACCTGCGTGCCGTTGCTCGAACTGGCGCCCGTGCCGGTGAAGTAGGTCGAGCCGGTCCCCGTCGGGCCGCCCGTCGGCATCGAGTTCGAGGGCCAATGCTGAGTGGTCAGCGCGTTGACGGCGAACTGGTTGACGGCGGTCGAATAGATCGTGTTCGCGCCGGTGTTGTTCACGACGCTGGGACGGATCGAATATTGGCAGGTGAGCGTCGCGACTTGCGACAGTTTCTGGCGCGCGAAATAGGCACGCGACAGGTCGATGCCGGATCCGGTCGCCACGAGGAGCGCAGTGCTCGCGAAGGCGAAGATGATCGCGACGTTGCCGCGCGTATCGAGACGAAAGCGTCGTCCGACGCGCGCTGCGGCAAGGCGCAGGGCGCGGATCATCGCCGCACCGCCGCCAAGCTGTGACGCCGGATGCACTGCCGCGTCCCTAGAGTTCCGACCCAGTGCCGCAACGAATTGTGTTCACTCAGGCCTATCATCGGAGAGATCCTCGCGACGATACAAGCCTAGAAACTGTAAAGATTACGTTTCGCCCGCCCTCGCGAAGGGCAGGCAGCGGATTATTTTTGTTTCTCGTTCAATCGCAGCGTAAGGCGCGGTCTCGATAGATAAGCGACCTTGACGGCGAGACTGGGCTGCGGGCCGGCGCTAACCGCGAAGACTCCAAGCGTTATTTGCGCGAGCGTAGTGCCGGGCAAAGTCTAGCATGTCGCTTCAGGCGCATCGCGACGCAGCGAGCGATGACGCAGGGTTAGTCCAATTTTAAGGGTGCGAGAGTAGCTTTTGGCTCCTTCGAGCGGCCTTGCGGCAGCCGAATACTCAAAGGTTTCGCGTTGCCTGCATCTGAGCGAACATGGTTGGCATTTCTGGACGCGTCGACGCGTTCGGCACGACTGAGCCGCGCCGTCCCCCGCATCACGGAGCTAGCCCGCTGCAGGCGCGGCTCGACCGCAGTCGAATTCGCCCTTCTGTTGCCGGTGCTGATCTCGACGATCTTGTTTATCATGATCGTTGCGCTTGTTCTCTATTATAATCAAGCGCTGGATTATGCGACGAGCAAAGCCTCGCGGCAGATCATGGTCGGCGCGGTGCAGAAAAATAATATCTCTCAAGCGAGCTTTCAGTCACTCGTCTGCTCCTATCTGCCTCTCGCCTTCACCTGCAGCAACGTCATCGTAAATGTGCAGACCGCGACAGAGGCAGCCCAGCCGGGTGGCTATTATTCATATGTCACGGCGAATCAAAGTGGGCTGATCATCCCTGCGCTGTCCAACAGCGCGGCGCAATTCTCCCCTGGAACAGCAGGCAATTACGAATATGTCCAGGTGATCTATCCCATTACCTTCATCCCCGGCCTACTGTCGAAATTTTTTGGCGGTGCCACCTACCAGGGCTCCGCGGCCTATCTCGTCGTATCGACGGCCGCCTTCCGCAACGAGCAGTACCAATGAGGTGCCCGCCTGCGCTCCTCACGCGATTTACCTGCTCGGCCAGAGGAGCGGTTGCGATCGAGTTCGCCTTCCTCATGCCGGTCCTCGTCATACTGCTCATACTCGGCGTGCAAGTCGTCGCGTACGTGAATTGCGTGCGCAGGGTGGAGTTGCTTGCCACATCGATCAGCGAAATGATCTCCCAGGCCGCCCCGCAACCCGGCGCATCGACCGCTTACGTCAATGCTCAGGATCTGCATTTCGCCTACGATTCGGGGCTGGTCGTGTTTCCCTACCTGATGTCCGATGCAAGTCGGCAAGGCGTGGCTTGGTGGCAGGACATCTACATTGATTTTGCAAGCGTGCAGTTCACCAGCATCAACGGCAAGAGCTGTCCAGTAAACGGCGACCAGAGTTCTTGCTACAATGCCAACGTCGTTT
Source organism: Aequorea victoria (assembly GCA_032361285.1). Lineage (NCBI taxonomy): Eukaryota > Metazoa > Cnidaria > Hydrozoa > Leptothecata > Aequoreidae > Aequorea > Aequorea victoria. The sequence continues at coordinate 19,131 of JAUTBS010066555.1, forward strand.
GGACGAGTACTGGTACGACAGGTACCAACTACCGCGCCTGCGGCAATACAGCCGGCCAAGCACCGTACCAGTTGCCGATGGCCGACACGTCGTCGCCAAACAAGCTTGCCTTGCCGCGGTCTATCTTCGGCGCCGGTTCGGTTGTGGTCATCGATATCGTCTTTACGTTCCGTCCGGTTTTCGCCGGCACTTTCATGCCGACACTGACCATCGCCCGCTCGGTCTATGTGAGGCCGCGCTACGCCACGCTCATCGACTTCGACACCACAAACAACGACGGGATCGCCACGCTATGCCAAGGTTATTCCTAAGCGTCGGCAAAGTCGTCCGCCTGTTGCGATCCTATGCCAGCGACAGGCGCGGCAACGTCGCGATCCTCGTCGCCTTCACGATGATCCCGATGGTCGGGCTCGTTGGCCTTGGGGCCGACTACGGCATTGCGCTGACCGACAAGAGCAAGCTCGACAACGCAGCCGATACCGCGGCCATCGCGGCGGTATCAGCTGCGAAGAGCTACGTGACTGCCAACCCAAACGATATCAACCTGACCGCGGACGCGTTAGCCGCGGGCCTGAACCAGGCGACGCGCTCCTTCAACGTCAACATGGGCAATCTGCCATTCGCCACCATCCCGACCCCGGTGACATCCACCAATGCGGCACCGTCCACCAATACGTGCGCGCAAGGAACGGTCTGCATCTATCTCTCGCAGACCCTGTCGACGTTCACGAGTACGGTCTATTACAATACGACAACACAAAATCATTTCGGTCAGATATTCAAAACACCGACTTTCAATATAAAAGGAAGTTCGGGGTCGAGCCTGACGATGGGGCAATACATCGATTTTTACGTCATGCTCGACGTGTCCGGCTCCATGGGCATCCCGACCAGCACCAACGGTCAGAATAGTCTGGCTCTGATAAATCCAGACGACCGGAATCAATATCCAAGCGGCTGCGTATTCGCTTGTCACTACCCGTCCCCGCGCTGCCAAGACGCCAAAGGGAACTCGACAGCCTGCCAGGGCTACTCGCTAGCGGAAAACAATAACATCGCATTGCGCGTCGATACCGTCGGACAGGCTGTCTCCTCGCTCCTGAGCACGGCGACGGCAACGGAACTGCAGGCCGGCATCGCGAATGAGTTCCGCATTGGCCTCTATCCGTACATCGTGCATGCCATCGATGCCGCTCCGCTCAGCGCCAACTTCGCGCAAGCAAATCAGGTCTCGCAAAATCTCGGTTCAACATATCTCGATCAGGGTTGGAGCAACAATCCGCCAACCTCGAGCAACGGCACGGCAATCGGTAGTGGCGGCACGCATTTCGAGTATTTTCTCAACGACATGACGAATTATATCAAGACGCCGATTTCCGCCGGGAAAGTCGGTAACGGTCTGACCGCACTAGCTCCGAAGGGGTTCATCTTCCTGGTCACCGATGGAGTCGACAACAATCAGGTGTATACTGGGTCGAATGGCAACTGGACGGGATCGCAGCCGCAGATCCCGGGCTCGAGCTTTGCCAATTTCTGCAGCACGGCAGCAAGCTACGGCTTCACGGTTGCGATCCTGTACATTCCGTACGTGCCGATAGCCAATCCGAATTACGGCTTTGCCGGCAATGAGGATGGTATCGTCAATCAGCTCGTGACCGGCAGCCAGGATGGTCTGCAAACGCCACCCGTCAACCAAGTCCCGCCGGCCTTGCAATCATGCGCCTCGCCGGGCTTCTTTTTCACCGCCAGCTCGCAACAGGCGATCAACCAGGCCATGCAGACCATGTTCTTCCAGGCGTTGCAGGTCGCACGGCTGACGCAGTGAAAAGGTCTCGCGATGCTGACTCGCGACGCGGCCGAAGGCGGCCTCAGGCCGCCTTCGGCTTCGCCACGATCAGCTTGCGGTTGATCATCGCCTCGGCGATCTGGATCGCGTTGAGCGCGGCGCCCTTGCGCAGGTTGTCGGACACGCACCAGAGCACGAGGCCGTTGTCGACCGTCGGGTCCTCGCGGATGCGCGAGATGTAGGTCGCGTCCTCGCCCGCCGC
>JAUTBS010066556.1:0-13401 GCA_032361285.1 Aequorea victoria
GTCGGGGGACTTCTTTTCCACCAATGTCTTCAAGCCTGTTCTTGATAAATAACCTAAATCCTATATTTCACGTGTTTCTAAAGCTAACAAGGGTAAGAAGAAAGAAAAAAGAACATACTTTTCTACTAAACAGAAAAACATGCTTTAAACAAAAATAGAAAATAGAACCGGGAAGAACAAGGCCAACGACCTCTTTCTCCCATTTTAACGAATAAAAAGAACTTTAAAGGAAACAAAAATAGATAGATAAACAAAAAAGATGAGAAAGAGAGACTTACCGTATATCCCGAAAGACGAGTGAAGTTTCGAGCAGTTCTGCAGCTTCTTCCTCATCTACAGAGCATCCCCGGGAGGCCTTCAACGCGATCTTCGAGTCTTTGAAGTCCTTCCAATGCAAGCGATTCTAGAGTTTTAGGTAGTTCAAAGTGAACTTTCGAGAATTATCTTATGCTTAAGATTATTAATTTGGTAGGGGTTTGGGTTATATACGAGTTGAGAGTCAATTCGATAGAGATTCGATTCTCAAAGAGCTCTCTCTTTTGGCTTTAAGGGGGTGGGTCTTATTTATAGAGAATGAGCGAGGAGGCCGGCTTGGAGCCAAAGTCTCCTCTCATGGTGTCATGCGCCATGTGGAAGGGAACGTGTGCCACTTTGAGGTGGCATGCGCTAGGGGTAAATGTGGTTTGGGGCTCTGACATGGCTTGGTTAGTGGCATGGAAAAGTTATGGTGCGGCATCGGGTTAGAGGAAAGTGACATGATTTTTGAACTGGCATGGGTCAGTTTGGATGGAAGTGGCGTGCACCACTTAGAGGTGGTGCAACGTTGGGTTGGGCTGCACCAAATGGTGTTTTTAGTATTTTGGGTGTTTTGGAGTATTTTGGGATGCATTGGAGTACTCTTGGAATCTTGGACTTACATGAGGGCTCTTTCGACGTAGCTAATGTATACATCCATCATCGGAAGGCCTCCGGAACTAGCCAATGTTTAGTTTAGTCAAAATTGAGGTGTCTACAATTGTCACTCTTCGATAAAACTCTCGCCGCATTACGTGGGTGAGTGAATGTCAAAGAACCATAAACAGTCCCTTTTGATTAAACCGTTCATTAGGGAGAGAAAAACAAAACAAAAGAAAAAGCTATCATTTTAAGGTTATGAGTGGACCGCGTGTATCAGTTTATAGTCGCGCGGGACTGCGATCATCAGTTATAGTCGTGCCGGACTGTAAGCATAGTTTAAGGTCATGTGGGATCGAAGGTACTCAGTTTAAGGTCATGAGATGGACCAGTTTATTTGATTTTGGACTATAAGCATAGTTTAAGGTCATGTGGGATCGAAGGTACTCAGTTTAAGGTCATGAGATGGACCAATTTATTTGATTTTGGATCGTGGCATGGACCCTAAAGCTCTCAATTTTAGGTCATGAAACGGACCCTAATCACTCAATTTAAGGTCATGAGATGGACCTTCCTTAGAATCCTGGTGTGTTAGAATAAAGCTCGGTATATAAGGAAGATAGAGCGATTAAGGATGATTTCAAAAGTTTTATAAAATATCGGAGGCGGACACGTGGTTGGCGCTACGTGTCTTAGATAGAGGTGACGTGGCATCACCTAGACATGGTGCGCAAGGATGGAAGTGCCGCGCGCCAGTTGATGATTGTGTTTCCCAGCGCACAAGGAGTGAATTGGCGCGCACCAGATATACAGATAGTCTAAAACTTCTTTAAATTTGACCGGTGGTTCATTTGGTCGTACGCGAACCTCTACTCTATCCGCTATCTCTATTCTCTCTACTATCTCTATTTTACAGCAATGGCGAGCAATGAACATCAGATAGTTGGCAGCACGGGTCACGAGGTGGGCCCTACTGCTCTAGTTTTGGCGACTGCGATCTAGATGGTCCCGACTGAGTCTGGTGGGACCCAGAGCACGGAGTCCTTCTTCAGGGGTCTTGGCTCACTTAGAGGGCTTAGCAGCTCCCTCTCCAACTATTCCCACTAGGCCTCCATGAGATCCACTACTATAGATGATTTACTGGATGTTGTCGACACTTCCCGGGCTATGGAGGAGGGTGGGCCTTCAGAGCTTTACACCACTAAGGAGCCAGAGGTGGACAACCCTCAGATCCCAGATCCCTTCTGTGGGGTTCTGGCTGGGGAGATTCCGGGAGGTTTTTATTCGACGAGGTACGACCCTCCGGCTCATTGTTGGGAGTTCCTGTCGACCTCCTGCTTGTACTACACCAACTCCAGCACGGAGCCGGATCACCTTCTTTGATATCTAAGTTTCCATCTCTCAATGTCAAACTATCATGTATGTCTTATTCCTTTTCTATTTCATTTATATTTAATTTAAATAATTAAAAATCCAAAAAAAACTTAAAAAGGATCATGGTCTTAGATGTATGCACAGGGTAGGCCCGAAGCATTTGGATGGATGGTTTCTCAGAATATAACACTAAACAACTTGAACCCTTAAAAATAAAACAAATTTGAACTTAGAAACATTCTATGCCTAGGATGAACCCCGTGTTTCTTTCATGCCATTTTTTTGTATATGTGTATGTTTTTTTTTCTCTGCCGTTGGGTTGCGTGTTAACGTTTCCCTTGATGGAAAATATTTATTTTTGTCCCTAGATTAAAATTTTTCATGTTTTTTGAGTGGGACCTTTTTTCTTTTCTGCTATCGGGTTGCAGGTTAACGCTTCTTGAAGCAAATTTTTTTTATGTCCCTAGACCAATATTTGCACATTTTTGTATGGGATTTTGGGTATTTTAATTAACTCTATATTGGGTTAGGTATCAACGTTTCCCGAGAAAGATAGGGATTTCCTTCAGTATGCCCGAATTAGGTTACACATTGGGTTCTGCGTTCGACGACTTACTAAACTTATCCCAATGTTTCTTCAATTTGGCTAGATCTGTGTTGGTCCCGTCCAACTTTAGGTTGAGTCGTGCGTATTTCTGAGGGAATTAACTAACTTATTTTTGTCCCTAGACAAATGTTTTCACATCTTCCTAGGGGGTTTTGGGTATTTTTAATTAACTTTGTCTTGGGTTACGCATCGACATTTCCCAAGAAGGACGAGGCTTCCCTTCAGTCTGCCTGAATTAGGTTACACATTGGGTCCTGCGCTCGAGGGCTTACTAGACTTATCTGAATGTTTCCTCAACTTGGATGGATCTGCGCCGGTCCCAATCAACTTTAGGTTGAGTCGTACGCATTCACGAGGGAATTAATTGACTTTTTTTATCCCTGGACAAATGTTTGCACATATTCCTAGAGGATTTTGGGTATTTTTAATTAACTCTGTCTTGGGTTACGCATCGATGTTTCCCAAGAAGGACGAGGCTTCCATTTAGTCTTGCCGAATTAGGTTACACATTGGGTTCTGCACTCGATGACTTACTAGGCTTATCCGAATGTGTTCCCAACTTGGTTGGATCTGCGCTGGTCCCTACCCACTTTAGGTTGAGTCCTACGTATTCCCAAGGGAATTAACTGACTTGGTGTTATCCCTAGATAAATGTTTTAACATTTTCCTAGAGGGTTTTGGGTATTTTTAATTAACTCTATCTTGGGTTACGCATCGACGTTTCCCGAGAAGGGCTGGGCTTTCCTTTAGTTTTCCAGAATTAGGTTACACATTGGGTCATGCGCTTGTTGGCTTACTAGACTTATGCGAATGTTTCCCCAACTTGGTAGGATTTACGCTGGTCCCGACCAACTTTAGGTTGAGTCATACGTATTTTCAAAGGAATTAACTGGCTTATTTTCGTGTCCCTAGATTAATGTTTTTACGTTTATCTAGGAGATTTTTATTACCTTATGACTTAACTTGGTTTTATCTATAGACAAATAGTTTTGCATTTTTCAAGGGGATTGTTGTTAATTTACCCATGGGTTACATAGCAACATTTCCCAATACGAGGAGGCTTCCCTTTACCCTACCTGAATTAGGTTACGCTTTGCACTTCCGCTCAGTGACCCTTGCGAGCTACTTCGGCTCTTAGGCATCCTAAGTTGTGTTCCACGCTTGTCTAGTCGGGAGGGGGTGCTCTTACCTGACCAACTTAGGTTATTCTGCCCATTTACCGAGGGGTGTTTGGTGGCTTTGTCCCTACATAAATGTTTTTGCATTTTTTTAGGAAATTTTATTATTAGCGTTTACTCTTAGATTAGCGTTTTCACATTTTTCTAAGGGTTTGTTGACTTTATATTTTTTGTTGTCCATAGACAAATGTTTGCACATTTTTTTCTAGAATTTTTTTTATTTTTAGCTTGTTTAGAATAGTATTTTCACACTTTCGTAGACTTATTGAATTTTCTATTTTTGATTGACTTAGGTTTCACTTTCATGATTTCCGAGACAGAATTTTCCATTTTAGGTCAATAGAATAAGCATTTACACTCTTCTCTATGTTTATTGGGCTTTTACTTTTGGTGCGACTTAGGTTGTTTTTCAAGGCTTTCTAAGATAAAATTTTTCATTTTGGGTCACTAGAATAAGGGTTTACACGCTCTTCTAGGTTTATTGAGTTTTTACTTTTTGTCTGAGTTAGGTTGCTTTTCAAGACTTTCTAAGACAAAATTTCTCATTTTGGGTTACTAGAATAAGCGCTTACGCGCTCTTTTAGGTTTATTGTTTTTTGGTTCTCAAATTAAGCTATGCTTCCTGCTCCTTAACATGATGGACTTTATTTTCTTAGTCAGATTATGCACTCTAATTTTTTCTTTAGCTTTTCTTATTTCAGTCTATATTAGATGAATTTTTGTTTCTAATTTTTTGCAGACTTGCGATTATTTACGTGGGTTCGGTGGCTCCGCTCAGATCCTTGAGTGGTAGCAAGTTCTCCGCTAGAGAGCCGGGTGCTTGTTGACAGATCCGGGTTCAGCCGGTTCATTCCCCTCCTCACGAGTACTCATAATGACACAGTACTCCTGACAGCATTGGTGGAGAGGTTGTGGGATACCACCAACACCTTCTAATTTCTGACGTTTGAGGCTACCCTGACCCCGCTAGATTTTCCCATGATTACGGGGATTAAGGTAGGGGTGATCCGATTCCCCTTGACCCCACCGCAGGCTGGTGCCCTGAGGCACTTAGCTATTGGTTGGGTGAGGTCTCGCGTATTGCCGATCGGGGGCCTATCCATTACGCTTGGGTCGTCAAGATATCTATGGAGTTCGAGTGCACTGAGCCCCACCACTTTGAGTGGGTCGCTCGAGCGTTGTTGCTCTATCTGATCAGTACATGCCTATTTACGAACAGGAATAACACTATTCAGTTGTACTTTTTGGGAGCCCTGCATGACTTTGACCGGATATGGTCCTTCGACTGAGGAGGAGCAGCGTTGGCGACTCCGTTCACCGGTCTCCAGTTCGCCTGTCGGACCAAGGAGAGCTCCATAATCGGGTACTGGCAGATCTTGGAGGTATGATTCTCATCACACTCTTTGTTTTTGCAGTTGGTCCGTACCTTATCACTTATTAACTTGGCCTAACTTATTATGCTTATTTGTTTTGCCTTTTTTTGTCTTTCTTCCTTCACTTTGTTTTTTAATTTTTATTTACAACTATCAGCCTACGAGTTCCTTGGTTTATGACACCCAGAGAACACCTACTCAGATCCTTAGGTCATCCCGAAGGCAGCTCGATGGGATCAGAGCACACGGGGAAGAAAGGAGGATGGGAAGGACCTGATAAGGAGCCGGTAGGCTCACCAGAGGAGGATCATGCTGGAGGGGCCATTCTACCGGGAGTGATTCTTGGGCGAGCGGGTAGTCCGCCAGATGCTGGGGCTGGGCCACTTTTGGGTCCATCAGCCGCCTCCACTTAGTATGAGGTTGACGCACACCATATCCCTAAGGATGTCGACAAGGCATTGTATGACTTCCCAGGTGGGGATTTCCTAGTCGATGGGGAGTACACTGCCTTTACACGCGACCGTCTGATGCATTCGGTGGGCATCCAACTTGCGGACGCGCAGGCCGGACAAGCCTCGACGTCTCAAGCTCCTCCGATGGATGATCGTCCTTCTCCTACTACTGCTGGTGGTGGTGCAACTATTCGAGCCGCCCATACTGTTACGGTGGTGCCACGACTTCTCGGGCCTCTTCTGCTCCTAGTGAGGCCTCTTCTTCCTTGCCTCTAATACCTTGAGTGGTGCTTACCATTCCTCATGGGTCTCCATGTACCATTCCTATTCCACACCCAAGGTACTAGAGATGCGTCTTGGTGGGGATGAACAGGTACTTCCTTTCTTTATTTGGCGTATTTCCATTCTTTTAACCAAATATGTCAGTTCGTCTAACATGTTCTCTTCTTGGTTCTTTATTTTCATTTCAGGTCTTACAAGTGCTTAGAGCTTACATGGAGAGTCTCCTTAATGCTTTTTTGGGCCTAATGATCCTGGTGAGGTAGCAGATCCAGATGCTTGTGGAGGCACACGTGAATCCCATCCCCCGACGTACTCAACTTCCTCCTCATCTGGTGAGTGTTCTTGTTTTTATTTATTTGCTCGTAGGCCCCTTTTTCGCTCTTTTTTATTTTATTTATGCACATGTATATATATTTTTTGTACGTATTCTTTCTCTTCTTTCTGTCAGTCGTACCTCCATTCATGGGACATCCTCCTCTTCTCACGTCGCCCCTCCCATTGCTGCCGCTGCAGCTTCCCAAGGGTCAGCCCTGTTGACTGAAGTTCATCGGGAGCATTAGGCTTATAGCGACGATGGTTTTTACTATGGGAATGCTACTACCTCTGCATCCTCCCTCCCAGAGCATTCACGTCGCACTCGTCGCCGACGTGATTAGGATATTCCTTCTTTTTCATTCATTTAGATGGATTGCCTTTTATTTACATATACATTTTTATTATTATTTTTGGGATATGCCTTCGTGCCTGGTTGGATTATCTTATTTATCATTTTTCTTTTTTAGTTTCTTTTCCTTTTCTCTCGTGTATTGATATATTTTTTATTTATATACATTGATGGATTGCCTTTTATTTACATGGATTGTTATATACATGGATTATGTACAGGGATTTACTGGCAGGTTGTTTACATATGTACAGGATATGTACACACGTACAGGGTATGCACAGGATTCTGCATGGGATATTTGCAGGGGTTTCCATATACATGAATTATTTACAGGAATATGATTATGTACGGGGTGGAGTTATTTATAGGGTTTTTTATGTACATTAATTATTTATAAAATTATGGTTATATACAGGGTGGAGTTATTTACAGGGTTTTTATGTACAGGGTAAGCTAATTACAAAGATAACTATTTACAGGGAATTATGTACATGGTTCTATTTATAGGGATTTCTATGTACAGGGTAAGTTAATTACAAAGATAGCTATTTACAGGGAATTATGCAAAAAAGGTATTATTTTTGTGTTGTACTTGCTTTTTTTTTGGGATTTTGTTGTTTTATTATTTCTCCTTTTTTTTTTATAAGAATACAAAATTCAATGGATGCTAGGAGATAGCATGGCATAGACCTAAGCGAATACACTAACGTTTGTAGACATTAGGTGCCAGTGATGACCAACATAGACATAAAGTAGGGGGAGAGAACAAAACTATTTTTTTTACACAATAGAGGCGGCGTAGCGCCATGTGGGATGATATGGTTACGCCATGTGATGTGGCGCGCGCTATGCTGAGGTGGTAGGCACTAGGTCGAGGTGGCGCGTGCCATGTGTAAATTGATTTTAAGGCCAGGTTCTCATCCCCCAAATTTTCTATAAAAAGAGGTTCAGCCTTCTTTTAAACAACCACCCTTGATTTTGCAACATGGCTTCTTCTACCCAAAACTCTCTGTCTTGCTTGACTGACGAATTTATCCAGTTTCAGCAAACCAATTTCATAAATTTCGATCTAAACGCTCTCTTCCATCTGAGATTCGTAAGGACGAACTGGAATTTTTTGAAGGCATCTACTCAGTTGTGGGATCCGATGGCTCATACTTTTAGGCTTGGTGATGAGGAGCTCTGTCCGATCATCAAAGAGTTCAAAGTTATTTTGCATCTTTTCCCCTAAATAGAGGTTTTGATTCTTTCATTGTTAGTGAGTCCAAAGAAACTCCCGTGAGATTTATGTAGTTTGAGCAGTAGTAAAGGTTCTCTCATTCTCCATGATAGGGTTCTCGACACATTTTTCCTGGTGAGCCATTTTTGTCCTGCTGCCTCTCTTTCTGATTTCACTTTATAGTCTTGCCATCTCTATGCCTTATGCATCAGTTTTTTGTCCCAATTTCTTCTTTCCCCGGGAAATGATGATGTCAGCACTACCCTAGTACAGGTAGCCTCCCAGATAAAAGAGGGGAAGAACTTTATGCCATTGGTCTTGGCTGAGACACTGATTGGTTTGGACGTTGTGCAATCCGATGCCTCTTTTTCTTTTGCGGGAAGTCCCCTACTTCTCCAGGTTTCTCTCAAAGCTCTCATTTTTACACTTTTCTCTCAATTTTTCCGCTCAGGCTCTCCTTTTTCTCACATTTCTGAATTTTTTCACTCAACTTTCCTGTTATATATCTCTCGATTTTTCTACTTAACTTTCCTTTTTCTGTATTTTTCTCTCAGATTTGGTTGATGGAAAAGGTGAATATTTTAGACTATCCACTGGCAGGAGTCTATACCCCGAGAGGCTTTCTTCAAAGAGTGGTTTGCTGCCCTTGCGTTACCCTCACTGAGTGGCATGATTTCTTTGAGGCTTAGACGGGTGAGAACATCTGCTGGCATTGTCCCTGGTGGACTATTCGTGTGGCGATGGTTTTGACTATGGAGCACTCTGTCATTTTTCTTTTAGGCTTGAGCTTGACCACTTATATTTTCTTTATCGTATTCTGCATTAGCTAGGTCATCCTCAGTCGAGCTCTTCGGCAGTGACTCATATGTCCAATTCCTTTCATTATGCTCCATTTTTTTAGTGTTATCGGCGGTTGTAGTCATCTCAGAGGATGATTAACTCGAAAGATCCTTGAATGATGCTTTTTTGATGTAAACCTTTCAGCTGGGAGTCATGGAGGTGTTGGCTATGCTCAAAGCCCTCAGCACGGCTTGCCTATATTTATGGGATGCCATCAGTAGCCCCCAATTACTTTGGTTAGCTTAGATCTTTTTGAGCTATTTCAATACAACAACATCTTCCTCTTTAGCTTCTAGTACAGGCTGGCTAGCTTCACCTCTCTCTAGGTTGGCAGGCTTGAAGTATCATCCACTCCTGGTCAAATGCTCGACCTCTTCCTCGGGGCCCCATAGACTGTTCTAGTGATCAGTAGTAGGGTTTATTGAAGATAACAGCAGTGGGTCTATTTCTCAGGGGATTTGTGTCATATTGTTTCTCATTCCAGAGTTGGTTGTTGACTACTTCGTCCCGTAGATTTCTCGAAACATGATTTAGCTGTAGGGCCCGGATAGGCTTGACATTGAACCTGGGCCAGGGTTTGTTCTTGGAGCATGAGGGTCATGCCTTTTAAAGGTCGTTGTATTTCCGACAGGGTTTAGATCAATGCAACATTCGTATCACCATCTGCTGCCATCGTGTTTTCTGGATTGGAGTCTTATTTCTTGAGTCTTCCACTTGGTAACCGAATCCAGCTGGACGTGATATTAGAGCATGAAGAAGCAATGATAAACCATAATATAGGGAGAGCTGGGAAGCAAATCAGATCATAAGATGTTACATCTTTAGACGGTCCAATGAGAAAAATGAGATAGAAAAACAACACTAAGCGCGAGAAACAAGATGGGTAGCTAAGACCCAGCAAGAAAGCACGTAAGAACCCAAACAAAAGAGCAAAAACAAGGTTGCGGGCGACGATACCCAGCTTAAAACGAAAAAAGAATCGTGGAGCCTCGGCTTGATAGCTCGATGATAAATAAACGCAAGATTTTTTCGGAAAATCCTGAGGGAGAGAAACAAAGGGTGCAGGTGATAGAACCCGGCTGAAAACAAGAAGGACATCGAGATGCTTGATCTCTACACCTAAGAAGGGGTTGCGAAAAACACGTCTTAGAAGATCCTAGATATGGTACGAAGAAGGTGCGGGTGGGGCCCAGCTTTTCATCAAGAATCTGAATCTCAAACCATAAACGAAAATAAAGGTTACAAACTGGAGCTCAGCTTTTCGTCTGAGATTGGAATTTCAAACGGCAAACGAAAATAAGATTTGCGAGCCGGAGCTCGGCCTTCCATTTGAGACCGGAGTCCCAAATGGAAAATGAAAATAAGATTTGCGAGCCAGAGCTCGACTTTACATCTAAGATCGAAGTCTCAAATGGCAGATGAAAATAAGATTTGTGAGTCAGAGCTCGAATTTCCGTCTGAGACCGGAGTCTCAAACGGCAGATGAAAATAAAGGTTTGTCAGCCAGAGCTCGACTGTTCGTCTGAGACTGGAGTGTCAAACGGCAGACGAGAGTAAGAATTTTGAGGCAGAGCTCGGCTTTCTGTCTGAGACCGGAGTCTCAAACGATAAACGAAAATAAGATTTGCAAGTCGGAGCTCAGCTTTTTGTCTGAGATCGGAGTCTTAAACGGCAGACAAAAATAAGATTTGGGAGCCAGAGCTCGGCTTTCTGTCTAAGACCGGAGTCTCAAATGGGAGACAAAAATAAAGGTTTGCGAGCCTGAGCTTGGCTTTTCGTATGAGATCGGAGTCTCAAACGGCAGATAAAAATAAAATATGCGAGCTGGAGCTCGTCTTTTCGTCTGAGGCCATAGTCTGAAATAGAAAAAAAAAAAATCGAGGGTGCAGGACGATTCCAATTTGCCCTCTCCGTTGAGTCTCAAAAGGCTGAGTCTTTACAGGCAAAGAAAAAAGGAAAAATATGGGCACGGGACGATACCGGCTTATCTGTCGAGACTCTAAATTTCTACGGCCAACAAAAAAAGGCTTGTGAGAGGAGATCGGCTTTCTTTCGAGACTTATCTCTCTACGGCTATGGAAATAAAAGAAAGGGTGCGGGAAGCCCTGGGTTTCAATCGAGACTCTGAATCTCTACGGTTAGACGTAAAATGTGAGGTTTCGGAAGAGTAACCAAAGGGAAAAAAACTTTTCGCCAAGCGGTTAGAAGGGTGCGGGCTTTGTAGCTCGGCATTCCATCGAGACTTATCTCTCTACAGGTATGGAAACAAAAGAAAGGGTGCAGTACGATACCGACTTATCTGTTGAGACTCTGAATCTCTACGATGAGAAAGAAAATGAGAGGGGAGAAGAAGCGCGATCTTTTCGACGAGGAGCTGAGCTCGTACGGCAAGGGAGGTTGTGCTGCGGGGGGTGATACCAAATTTTGCTGACGAGCCGAAACTTGAACGACAAAGGATGTAGGACAAAGCCGACTTATACCTTGACCAATTGACTCGATAAAAGGGGGATGCTGTGATAAAGATCGACTTACACAATAAAGGAGATGCGGTGACAAAGACTGACTTACACTATCAATTTTTTTGCCTACGAAGATGAAAAATGGAGGACTATCATAGGGAAATATCGAGCCGTGGCTCGATGGCGAAGGAACTCGAAACTCAGGGAATTCTGAGAGAACTAAACATAAATGGAAAAGGTGAAGGACCAAACCAAAATTTGACTAGGTCCTAGCCCAACGACTACGAGACTCGGGATGACCAGCGGAGGGTCCCAGAAAGAAAGAGGTATGGGTTGCTGAAAACTTGGGTCATACAAAAGAGATGAGGTAAGGCTAATGGCTTGGCGACTGCGAAGGTTCGGGACAACCCAGAGAGGTCCCAAAAGAAAGAGAACAAGGTACGGGTTGATGGCCCGATTCTAGACGCAAAGGAGATAAGTCGGGTCAAAAACCTAACGACACAAGGGTATGAGACATCATCGGGAGGTCTTAGAAGGAGAATGATGTAGGGGTTGATGAAACCTGACTCAAAGAAACAACGAAGGGGTAAGGGAATGACCTAACGGTGTGAAACCACTGGATAACCATAAAGGATCCCGGGAAAAAGAAAGCGAGACTCGGGTAATGAAACCCATCTCAACGAAAATAACAGAGTTTAGGCAACGACGTAATGACGTCAAGCATGGGATAACCCACGGAGGGTCATGGAAAAGAGAAAATGAGACTCGGCTGATGAAACCCGGCTCAACAAAAATGACAGAGGTTTGGAAACGGCCTAACAGTGTCAAAATATGGAAAAATCCATGAAGAGTCCCGGGAAAGAGAAAGCGAGACTCAGGTGATTAAACTCAGCTCAAAAGAAAGAAAAAGAGCTACTATAATCAATCAAAAGCAAACATGAAATAAAAATACATAACCTATAAGGGTATCTATCCTAAAGGAAAAGTTCTAAGATGACTAAATGCATATGAAAAGGCTTGGTAGTCTAGTAACCGGGTACCTTCTGAATGAGAATCAAGAATATACCTCCCCGACCAAGTAGTACCTAGCCATGTCAAACAGTATGCAATGACCCTTTCTACATACATCAAAAGGGGCATACGGCCAAAAGACAAGGTTACTTGCCCCACACAGCTCCGAGACAGTAAACCGCCGAAGTGAAGAATAGGTAAGCATTTAGCTTATTTTATTTTCTCCTTTTTTCTTTTGTTTTGAAAAAATACCCAATGAAAAAAGGAAAGAAAGATGCAAAACCATGCATGCAATGTTAATACTAATGATAAATTTAAGACAAGAACAGTTGAAATATTTTTCATGTTTGGCTCACTTTTCTTAAAAATATCCCCAGTGAAGTCGCCACTATGAGGAACCCAATCTTTTTTTCTCCATTTTTTTAAAATAACACATGAAGAAAAGAGAATTTTTCCCCCAAACACGTCCGTGTTAATGGCCAAACAATTGGAGTCGCCACTTGGTTTTCGGATAAACCAAGAAACCAAAACTTTCAAAGGACTAGTTCGTCCTTACCAGGGAAAATGGTTTGGAAGGTAGGGTACGAAAGGGGAAGGTGTTAGGTATCCATCTCGCCCGATCTGAAGACTGACATTTACTTAATTGTTTCATTTTGTGTAACACCCCACTCACCGGAGGATAATTAAACCTCTAAGGAGTGGTGCTACATCAGCTCACCTCATACAACCTTATATAAAAGATCATGATGCACACCGCATCTTCATCAATCATCATCACAGATAATAAAAACCATTAAATAAGCTCCAACCAAATAAACCACTAAGGGAACCTCCATCCATACATACAAACCATGCAACTACTAAACAGCGGAAGACTAGAATCCAACTATGAATGTAATCTAATAAACATTCGTACAACATACATGTACAAATCAACAGAAGACTATCCAAAAGGTCTTCATCTCACATCAGAACCTCCACCTGGCACTATGGACCAACATCTACCCCAAGCTGTAATCTGTAACCACAAAGGTTATAGGATAGT
>JAUTBS010066666.1:3074-13401 GCA_032361285.1 Aequorea victoria
TTATTTGTTAGAACTCAGAAGCATTCAGCAGCAGCACACTTATTCGTGTCGTGGACAACTTAACCGAAGAGAGCATATGAGCCTTTTCCACCCTTTGCAGAAGCAGGAAAGCACTCTTTTAGATTTAATTTTGCTACCAAAACAACATCCAAAATCCGTCTACCTTGAAAAAAATACACTGAACCAAATAAATGGTATCCCCGAAAACTACCTTAACCCTAATTATTGTTACCCCATGTCCCCTAATCAAATTTTGATTATCTCCCAATGAAACTTAGCCCAATTGTGCTGATCCTCCACTGATAGCTGACTGCCCAACTCCCATGATGGAATTCTTCAGAGCCTCCCTTTCCATATCCCCATCTCCCTTACAACATTCCTTATCTATGTTGCCCGAACTAGGATACGTGTGTCGGACTCGACACGTCTAGAGGTCAAACTCACTAGTTTTCCTAATTATAGGATATGGGGACTTGGCTAAAAATGCGGACACTAGTACGTGGCTATGACACGTGTAATGCATTAGATTTATAATTATATTTATATATGTATATACATATAACAGTTTGTATATAGTAGTTAAAAATACAATATATATGTCCAATTTCTTAAAAACTTGTGAGATGATTTTTTTTTTCCCGTAAAAAGAGAACGCTAGAGACCTTGGTATTCAAATTTGTCAAAAGAATAATGATGAAGCGTGACAGTTTATATGGATTTTCTTTCATAGTTGCATTGCATCTTTTAAAAGCAAACAAATACTGTACTTATTGGAAAAAAAGCAAACAAATACTAAATCACGTGGTTATCGTTTCCATCTAAAGATTGTTGTGTTCGGCATTGATCCCGAATGCCCTAATCTGAAGAGACAATGTAACATAGCTCCTTATGAATGCCAACACCCCTTCATCTAATAGTAGTCCTCTAGCCTATGCATCATCTCCCAAATAAGCCGTCCCACCTCCAATATAGGTAGTTTGCTAAACAAACTCTTAGCCTAATCCCTACCACCTACGCTTAAAATCCCTTTCAAAGTATTGTTACCCACTTCTCCTTGCTTTTCACACAGAAAAAGAAAGAGTAGGTTTCATCCCAAAATTTAAAGGCCTAGAATTATGTGGAGAACCTGGAGCCTTGGAAAAAGAAAGGTAATTGTTGGCCTAATTCGGAGGCCCACAAACTCTGAACTTCCTATCTGCCAATCCATCGAAATTAATGATCTGCTCCACCGAATTGAACTTTGAAGAAACAAGCCCAATAGAAGCTTGACTTAGCCCACCAAGAACATTCCTTAACTTGTGACCTCTACCAAGATCCAAACTCACTGCCTAGCTGGTAGCCTGTTTTGTTATCTGTTTGGAGTATAAAGTTTAAAGTTACACCCCTCTATAATAGCTTAAGCTTTTAAGTATCAGAGTAGACAATAAATCTTGCGTTTAAAACTCACTGCCTACCTGATGATTATAATAACTGCATGTGTTTGGCCACTTATGGAGGAGAGCTTGACCACACATGAGAGTGTGTATTGGGAAAATAAAAAAGAAAGTTATTACTCTCTCTAATAACTTAAGCTTTTATATGTGTTGGTGATCAATAATTTGATATTATTATATTCAGCAAAAAGGTTGCTTCTATACTACTGCATTTTTAGGGTTTGAAAAGTCTATGTATAAGACTCAATTCTCTCAATTGAGAGGAGGCCAAGGATCTGAGAAACCCTTGGTTTGTTAAGATCTGCGACTCTATGTTATCCTTCACCTTACCCCTTCTTGGTCCTTCTCTTTTCTTTTTCTCTATCCTTTCTCTATTCTTTTGTTTGTGAATTCAAGCCCCTTGGTGGACTCTAGCATGTTCCCCCTTTCTTTCTCTCTCTATTCTTTTTTGTGGATTCAAGGGCCCTAGTAGAGTTTGGGCTATATGAAGCACAGGTGCAGGAGCGTGGTACGGTACAGGTACACCGGTATGATAAAACTTGCAAAAATAGGGAAGAGGTATGGTTGAGGTGCGACGATATATATATTTTTAGTATTGCATTATATATATATATATATATATGTCAAATACAAAAAATACTTTTAGCAATAAAGAGAAAAAAGAATAGATGCTAGATCACAAAAATATTAGCATTGTCATCCTAATGTTGCGTCTTCAATGATTATTGGTTTGGACTTTGGACGGCAAATGATGATGTTTGCTGGATGGAAGACGATTGCTATAACTCTCCTATTGGTTAGTAATATGCTTTCGGTAGTTGCAAATCCTAAGAGATAGTATCTGACGATTTGTTGTATTGGTTAGTAATATGCTTTCGGTAGTTGCAAATCCTAAGAGATAGCATACGACGATTTGTTTTCTTATACAAATTTAGATTTTTAGCATTTTTGTTAAATTAAAAAATCTAAATTATGCTTTTTAATAATCAAATTTGTCTCGACATTTTATTTACTCCGTAAGCTGTGAATTCAGTAGATCCTGTTGACCCATACAAACACGGTAGCAGTTCATTGTCCGGATTGGATATCCAGAAAGAAAGAATTCCATTAAAAGAATTAAGAGAAGAAACTCCTGTAGGCTACATTAGGGACGGATGCAGCAGCCCCGTAGCGGAGACACTCATTTGAATGAAAGAGTCTGAGACCAATTCTAGCTTCCGGGTAGCAGGGAAGAAGGTGACTTCAATGCAGTTAGTGCTTCTGGCAAGTGTACGTACCCTTTCAGTTTTCAAAACTTCGTAATAGTCCCGCGTATCTATTCGTGTACCCAAAACGTATCGACGTCGTACCCAACAATTGCAAAAGTTTTTTCCGTACGGGTACGCGTACGCAACATTTTTGAAGTACCGGTGCTTCATAGACTTGGGGTTTCTCCCTTTTCTTATCTTTCTATCTTTTAATCTCTTATCCAATGTATTCAAATATTTATGTTTTTGAAATAAATATGTGGATTGTAGTTTGTTTTATTTTGTGTACTTTTCTAGGTTACAGCAGTTAGGTATCATAGCCATATTACATCAAATCCATTAAGTCATTACAGCAAATTACATCTGTTATTGACCACTCTCATCCTTCTTTGCTTTTGCAAATTTATTCCCTTTCCATTCACTTATTTCCTCTTTTTCTTGTTTCCATATGTGTTCGTAGAATCTCTACTAGCAAGTAGCTACTTGTTCAGGAGATTGTTCTTAATCTATAAAGTTCTCCTTTCGTCTCATTAAAAAAATAATAGTTTTTCCTTGCGTCGTGCCTTCCCTCTATGGTGATTTTTTTTCTTACTCTTGTGCTATTGCTGCTACTTATCTATCCTCTCTCTCCTAATTTTCTCACTCGATAACATCTCAGCCTTCTGGTGATTCGTCAATTGTAAAGCTAGGTTGGAGTATAAAGCAATTTTTTGAAGCATTCAACACCAGGATCAAATTTCTTAAGCATTAAACACCTCTTTAAACTTGAGGACAAGTTTTCTCTAAGGAGTTTGATGTGATATGGTCTGGAAGAAAAGAATGTCACCTCCATTTATATTATATTTATTAGTAGGGTATTTTTGTAAATTTGAATGGTTATAGTTTGGAGAATTTATATAAACAACTCTCAATTGAAAGGAGGCCATTATGTGAGAAATCCCTCAATTGCTAAGAGCAGCAGCTCCATGTTATACTGCACTCTTCCCTTTATCTATCCTTCTCCATTCTTTTTCTTGATCCTTTCTCTATTCTTCTGCTTGTGGATTCAAGCCCCTGGTCGAGTTTAGGGTCTTTCATGTCTTTCTCCCTCTATTTTCCATGTGGATTTGAGGCCCCTAGTGAACTAGGGTTCTCCCCTTTCTTTTCTCTCTCTCTCTCTCCGTCTTTCAGTATGTTTTAGTCTGCCATCTAATGTATTCAAATATGCATGTATTTCAATCAAATATAGTTTGTTTTATTTTGTGTAATTTTCCAGGTTAGATATCTGCCACATAACCGCCTAGCACTACTACTACTACACCATTGCCTTCCAGTCCCTCTAAATCACCTACTCTATTCAACCTTCCCAAATCACCTTCCCACTCTCCACCGCCATTGTTGCTTCCACACCATCCACACCTTTATGAGCCTCAAAACCTGCAACACACTTCTTCAATCAGAGTTTGAGATATGTGATTTCACCTAAGAGATATATCTAATCAACCTTTGATCGTGCATCTTCCCTGAGCCATCATTGCTCCTCCTGAATCCACCGCTACTCCTCGTGCAATTAAAACTACTCAACCAAACACACTTGTCAATTTCTCTTTGGAAATTTCATTTGATCCATCTCATCAGGAGGATCGGTGGCTTGGAGAATAGAGTTGAGGATTGTCAAGGTTGCTCGATCAGACTCTTTTCAAATGGTTGACCCTCCCTTGACCTGCCTTAGGAAACATGATGTTGACCGGACTCCCAAAATATTGGAGCTCGTATCTTAGTGCGATGACAATATCTTAGTGTGACGATGACATATTGCAACTACCACTGTTACCCAGTGATATAACCATCGAGATCTGTCTCTTGGAACAGTGATATCTCTGAGCAGTTGACCTAAGAGAGACACGCCATGTGTCCAATGTGAGCGGTCCCTCTCTCATGGTTCACCCCTACATAAATGGGGCCTCTTCATTAATGAGGCAACCTACCCTTGTTTTGACACATTGGTGGGGCTATTCTCCAACATCTTAAGCGTTTGGGTAAGCAGCTGTCTAACATTGTGTTATAGTTTTGTTTGTAGGAGGTAATGGGTTCAAGTCTCTCCATACATATTTGTTTCCGAATTATGTTTGTTCATGTGTGCTTTTAGTGGGTTACATCACATTCTTTCAATGTGAAAGAGAGCGTTGCACATGAGGGAGGATTTGAGGCCTTGATGTATATTATAAGGAATTGCCAATAACCAATCACTGATTGACGTAGAGGGAATTTGGATTTCCAATTTCAAAAATGGAAGAAACTTGATTAGGTGAATGAATCACGATTATGTACAACAATTGAAATTGGATAAATTGCAGTACCTTTCTTTCTTTCTTTCTTTCTTTCTTTCATGATACATCTCTTGAAAAAAGAAGAATGGAAATATGATTAGTCACATGAAACATAAGATTCAGCCAATGCATAGTTGGAAATAACAAATGCACCTCTGTTTTGCCTTTGCTCATGAATTACATGTTGCTGGACCGTGTTAACCCTGCTCTATTCTATAAGCCTTAAACAATTCTAACATCTTGGCCTAAGGTGAGCCATAAAGGCTTTTTAAATCTAAATAAATTATACAAGTGTTGGTACTTGGCCAAAATACTGATTATATATGCAAAGGGGCTGTGTAGGTAAAATATAAAAATATATATGTTGGCGACGAAGTTCCATCAGGCAGATGCTTCCTAGATTCCTTGTAGGTTTCTCATTTGTGGTCTTTCGCATTCTGGCGTGCTTGGAGGTGTTCCTTTGTTCCTTCCCATTGTTGATATATTTCTGATGAAGCATGTAAGATGAAAGCATTGTTCTAGTCATGAGTTCTTCCCCTACATGATTGGTGGAAGGAAAGATGGCAATACCCTGAGCTGTTCTTTCTTCATGTTGGGTTATATTCGTGCTAAGTATTGGTCCAAACTTGTTGACCTTATTGAGGAATTATACATATGCAGGTAAGCCTTTTGAATCAGGAAGTTATTATTGAAAAGATACAGTCTGCAGTGGAGTCAAAATTGAGCAACTCCAATGAGTCAAGGACATTTCAAGAACAGGTATATTTTCTGCGAAATTGGTAACATATAGTTTACTTATGGATTAAAAAAAATGCTTAGTGGCCATGTCGTTTCGCTTTATGTTACTATATTAATTAGGAGTTTTTTTTTTTGGCTCGAGCCTCTCTCGGAGATTGAACACTGGTTTCAATTTTTTGTCTCTGTTGCTCCTTTTCCATTTTTCTTGTTTATTTTTCCAAGGATTTGCTATAATTTTTCTTGTTTCTTTGTATGCACTTGCTGTATGGATGTTGGACAGTTTATTGCTGGCTGACCCTAGGAAAGATTTCCTCTAAAATCAAATAGGGCTCATAAATGATTCTTTACAGGAAATACTGATTTCTTTGAGCTACTTTTGTATAACACTACTCACCCGTCTTTGAAATTCTAACTTTTTATGAAAAAAAATTATTGCATTCACCCAAGTTATGATTCTAATAATTGCAAAGTGACACTCAGGCGTTCCAACTCTTTTTGGAGCCTAAGGCAAAATCTCAAAATGAATCATTTTGATATTCAAATATTAATTTATATTAAAATTAACAATTTTTTACATTGTAGTTTTTTAAATAAAATTTATAATTTTCTTGTTTTTTGAGAAGCAAAATTGCTAATTAAGCTTTTGTAACCATTTCTATCTTTTCAATTTGTCATATGACAAATTCACTTTACCTTTATTTTGACATAGTTTATCTTATGTAGGACTTTATCAACTTTAATTTATATATCTTCATTTTGCTGATATAATTATTACAGGTATTATCATTAGTATTCTGTAAACGATGCATGAATTAGGAAACATTTATAATCTTTGAAGTTTGAATAAGTGTCTTCTGTTTCTTTTCTTTGTTAAATTTAAAAACAATCTAAAACCATCAGTTTGTCTGATTGTGTTGCAGTTTCCATTTTTTGATGGTTGATGAAAAACTACAAAACATTGTAGAGTGTGGCTTTTTGTGTGTGTGTGTGATATAGTTTAGAGGATATAGCCTTAGGCAATGATGCACCAACACTGGATTAAGTTTTTTAGCTTGTTTATGAGATTTTCAAACTACTCTCATCCAAAATCTAAATTTTGTACTTTTAAATTTTTAAATAATTCTTTCCCCTGGACATTCCAAAAACGAAACTAGGACTAAGTAGTGGCTAGAGGGATCTTGCAGTATTTTGATGTCAAATGTCAATTTAGGCACAAAATGATATATATAAATGAAATCAACTCTGTTGTGAAAATACTCATTACGGTGTTGCTCATAAAGTATTTTATTCGATTAAATTGGAGGAGCAATTACAGATCTGTTGATAATGTCAATCATCTGTGTGGTTTGTGAGAATTACTGATCAATGGAACATTGGGTTCCATTGGGTGAATGAGAAAGAATAGTGCGAGATAATGAAAAGAGGGTTTTTAATATTTTAAAGATTGCCTAATGTAATGCTCAATTTTGTTTGGGCCTTGTTAACAGTCTAACATATGTTTTTGGAGCTTTTATTGAGACCTTTACATGGTTTGAATGTTGAGAACTAGATCTTTAATGGTCTCCATTGCTATAGTTGAATCATAAAATAGTGATTTAGGGTTGAAAGAGAGGGGGAAGAAGAGGAAGGGAGGAAAGGAAGAGAGAGAATAAAGGATAATTAGGAAAAGAATAACGAGGCTTAAACAGGCCCTACACCACACAAACATTTATATTAGAATTGCATCAAAGATAATTACAAAACTACCCAGGCAAACATAAAGTAAAATTCTAACACTTTCCCTCAAGTTGGAGCATATAGATCAAACATGCTCACCTTGGAGATTATTTGCTAAAGCGTAGAACAAACTAATGATTTTGTGAGAATCACCTAGCTGATTCTTTGTGCAAGTATAAGGAGTGACAATTTGTTTCGTCATTAATAATTCTTGAATAAAGTGCCAATCAACACTCATAAAAAATAGGATTATTAGCAATAAAGATGGCTGATTGATTATCACAAAATATCTCCATAGAAGTAGGAGGCATGAGATCGAAATCCTCAGGAAGAGATCGAACTCACAACATTTCGGAGGCAATATGAGCTATTGCACGATGCTATGCTTCTACACTGAAATGAGCAACAACATTCTATTTCTTACTACGCCAAGTGGCAAGATTACCGCCAACAAAGGTACAATAGCCAGAGGTCGACCGCCTGTCAAGGTGACTACTAGCCCAATCGGAATTACTAAATCCAATGACAAATTAATGATCAGAGGGGCGATATAACAATCCACGACCTGGGGCACATTTCAAGTCGAGAAGTATACGACAAACAACATCAAAATGTGGTTTACGAGGAGTATGCATAAACTGACTGACTACACCAACGACATATGTGATATTGAGATGAGTAGTAGTAAGATAAATTAACTTCTCAACAAGCCGCCGATAATGACTAACATCCAAAAAGGGTTCTCCTTGTTCAACATCAAGCTTAACAGTAGAATCTATTTGAGTGTCAATAGGTCGAGTCCCTAGAAGATCAGTCTCAAAGAGAAGATCAAGCACGTATTTTCTCTGAAAAAGGGATACAAGAGCGAGCAACTTCGATACTAAGCAAATAACAAAGAACACCCAAGTCCTTAGTATGGAAGTATTGCTCTAAATTCCGTTTCAGATCAACAATATCGATTCATCACTCGAGATAATGATATCATCAACATATAAAATCAATGCAGTAGTGCCAACAAATGAGTGACGAACAAAGACGGAGTGATCAGAGGTATAACGACAAAAACTAATACGCAAGCACAACCGAACTAAATGTCTCAAACCAAGCTCGAGGAGACTGTTTCAAATCATACAAGGCCTTGCACAAGCGAAACACAAGATGCTCAGTACCAACAATCACATAATCATACAATTGCTCTATATACACTTCCTCCTGAAGATTACCATGAAAAAATGTATTTTTATTATCAAGCTGATACAAGGGCCAAGAGCGACGAACAACCACAGAAGAATCCAGGCAGAATTAAGGTGAGCCATTGGAGAAAAAGTCTCCAATGTATCCTTTAGCAACCAAACGTGCCTTAAGGTGCTCTATAGAACCATTCAGAAGGTACTTCATGGTATAGACTTAATGACAACCCACTGCTTGCTTCTCAGGTGGAAGAGTGGTAAGTTTTGAAGTCTGATTCTTATAAAGGTCTCTAATTTCCTCGTCCATAGGAAGTTTCCATCCACTCACTGACACAATGTGCTTATAAGAGGAAGGAGTAGAAATAGACAACACAACAAAAGTAAAAGAATGAAGATAGGATGACAAATGATCATAGGACACAAAGTTGCCAATAAAATGTTGCGTGCATGTACGTTTACCTCGCCGTAAATCAATAGGTAAGTCAATAGAATCAGAAGGAGCTGAGGAGACAGAAACCTCTGTCGGAGAAGTTGAAGAGTCTGGGCCATATGAGCTGACAAGCCTATCTCGAGATCGCTGATATACCTACAAGAAAATGAGGGTTAAAGAAAGACAATGTGGCATATAGAGAGGTAGAGGAAAAGTAGATGAGAAAGACTCCCCCTCAAGACAACAGATGAGATAAGAAGAGAATTGTGGACCTAATGAAACGAAGAAGGGAGTTGACTCAAAGAAGGTCACATCAGTATCAAGACTTTGGATGATAACAACTATATCTTTTTTGAGTATGAGAGTACCCAAGGAAGACATGCTTATGAGCCTAAGAAGATAACTTATCAAAACCTAGATAAAAAACATGCATAAAGGTAGTAAAACCAAAAACTCGAGTGAGTGAAAAAGGTGGGGACTAGGATATAACAAAGAAAATGGGGATTGGCGATTGAGAACAATGGAAGGTATGCAACTGACGAGATAACGAGCAGTAAGGATGGCGTCACTCCAAAAGTGTTTTGGTACCTACGCGTGAAGCAGCCAAGTACTAGAGCAACATCTAACAAATGACGGTGCTTGTGCTCAACAACGCCATTTTGTTGAGA
The DNA here is from genome assembly GCA_032361285.1 of Aequorea victoria. Classification (NCBI taxonomy): domain Eukaryota; kingdom Metazoa; phylum Cnidaria; class Hydrozoa; order Leptothecata; family Aequoreidae; genus Aequorea; species Aequorea victoria. The sequence continues at coordinate 12,806 of JAUTBS010066666.1, forward strand.
CGTGTGAGCACAACTTGTTTGATGAATAATACCACGATAAACACAAAAATAATCAACATTAGACTGCATATAATCTAAAGCATTATCATACCGAATAACCTTAATGCGCTTGGCAAATTGAGTATAAACTTTACAACTTAGAGAGAACATAAGGTAATTCAGATCTATGTATATTACTGATCTATTTCCCTCTCTCTCAGGTTTGTCTCATGGTTGAAGCTTTTCCCCTACTTTGTTTCTTGAATTTGCTTTACTCCGTGATTTGCCATATTCTCAAATTTTCTTTTCTCAGTACAAATCACCTTACCTAGTCTTGGTCCCCAGATCTTGGCTTTGGAGAGGATGGAATTATTATGAACCTAATATGGGCATCACACATATAGTGACTTCCCTCATAGTTAATTCGTTTTCCCACACTTAAATATTTCCATGTTGCATAGTTCAAGTTTTTACTATTATATGGATTAATGGTTTCTGAGTCTTTTGCTGATTATTTATTTGTTCTTACCTTTGATCTTCACGCTACATTTGGATCTTGGGTTTGTGGAGGGAAGAGAAAATTAAAAGGAAATGAAATTAATTATGCAAACACACAT